>JAJLRJ010000005.1:34464535-34575604 GCA_024195265.1 Dendrophyllia cribrosa | reverse complement strand
CTTTACTTAGTTGCATTTGCTTAGTTAATGATTGTGAGATGGAAAAATAAATTGTTTATTCGTCATAACGTTTGAGTTATTTGTTGGCTCCTAGGGTGCAATTATTGATACAAAAACCTTACGCAGCCTATTCGTGAATATTTCGGGTATCTTCGGTATCAGTCTCGCTCTTCGTATGTACTGATTTCATAAATGATGACTGATGACACTCTTCCGCCAAAATAGTAAAATTTCTCTTCGCTTATTTTCACATTATATCGCCAAATTCCACAAAATATACAACTTAGTTCGATAACAAGATTCTACAGAGGAAATCAAAAGTAATTATTTTGAGATAAAGTGCAGGATTGCCCCAAACGTGCGTTTTGTGCACTTTTCATAGAAATGTCACCGACTTCCCGATTTGGCGATGATTTGAGACCAGTAGGCCGATTTTGAGTTCTGTTGTGCGGAAAAGTGAGATTTCGCCAAAACTTGCTCCGCACGGCCCCAAACGTGCGTTTTGTGCACTTTTCATAGAAATCGCACTGTTTCCCGATTTGGCGTTGATTTGAGACCAGCGCGCCGATTTTGAGATCTGTTGTGCGGAAAAGTCAGATTTTGCCAAAAGTTGCTCCGCACGGCCCCAAACGTGCGTTTTGTGCACTTTTCGTAGAAATGGCACTGTTTCCCGATTTGGCGTTGATTTCAGACCTGTGCGCCGATTTTGAGATCTGTTGTGTGGAAAAGTCTGATTTTGCCAACACTTGCTCCGCACCGCCCCAAACGTGCGCTTTGTGCACTTTTCATAGAAATCGCACTCTTTTCCGATTTGGCGATGATTTGAGACCAGTGCGCCGATTTTGAGATCTGTTCTACGGAAAAGTGAGATTTTGCCAAAAGTTGCTCCGCACGGCCCCAAACGTGCGTTGTGTGCACTTTTCATAAAAATCGCACTGTTTTTCCGATTTGGCGTTGATTTGAGACCAGTACGCCGATTTTGAGATCTGTTGTGCGGAAAAATCAGATTTTGCCAAAAGTTGCTCCGTACGACCCCAAACGTGCATTTTGTGTACTTTTCATATAAACCGCACTGTTTTCCTGATTTGACGATGATTTGAGACCAGTACGCCGATTTTGAGATCTGTTGTGCAGAAAACTCAGTTTTTGCCAAAAGTTGCTCCGCACGGCCCCAAACGTGCGTTTTGTGCACTTTTCATAGAAATGGGACTGTTTTCCCGATTTGGCGATCATTTGGGACCAGTACAGCGATTTTGAGATCTTGTGTGCGGAAAAGTCAGATTTCGCCAAAACTTGCTCCGCACGGCCCGAAACATGAGTTTTGTGCACTTTTCATAGAAATCCTACTGTTTTCCCGATTTGGCGTTGATTTGAGACCAGTGCGCCGATTTTGAGATCTGGTGTGCGGAAAAGTGAGATTTTGCCAAAAGTTGCTCCGCACAGCCCCAAACGTACGTTTTGTGCACTTTTCATGGAAATCGCACTGTTTCCCGATTTGGCGATGATTTGAGACCAGTACAGTGATTTTGAGATCTTGTGTGCGGAAAAGTCTGATTTTGCCTAAAGTTGCTCCGCACAGCCCCAAACGTGCGTTTTGTGCACTTTTCATATAAATCGCACTGTTTTCCTGATTTGACGATGATTTGAGACCAGTACGCCGATTTTGAAATCTGGTGTGCGGAAAAGTGAGATTTTGCCAAAAGTTGCTCCGCACGGCCCCAAACGTGCGTTTTGTCAACTTTTCATTGAAATCGCACTGTTTCCCGATTTGGCGTTGATTTGAGACCAGTGCGCCGATTTTGGGATCTGTTGCGCGGAAAAGTGAGATTTTGCCAAAACTTGCTCCGCACGACCCCAAACGTGCGGTTTGTGGACTTTTCATAGAAATCGCACTGTTTTCCCGATTTGGCGATGATTTGTGAGCAGTACTGCGATTTTGAGAACTTGTGTGCGGAAAAGTGAGATTTTGCCAACAGTTGCTCCGCACAGCCCGAAACGTACGTTTTGTGCACTTTTCATAGAAATCGCACTGTTTCCCGATTTGGCGACGATTTGCGACCAGTACAGTGATTTTGAGGTCTTGTCTGCGGAAAAGTCTGATTTTGCCAAAAGTTGCTCCGCACAGCCCCAAACGTGCGGTTTGTGTACTTTTCATAGAAATTGCACTGTTTCCAGATTTGGCGATGATTTGAGACCAGTAAGCCGATTGTGACATCTGTTGTGCGGAAAAGTGAGATTTCGCGAAAACTTGCTTCGCACGGCCCGAAACGTGCGTTTTGTGCACTTTTCATAGAAATCGCACTGTTTCCCGATTTGGCGATGATTTGAGACCAGTAAGCCGATTTTGATATCTCGTGTCCGGAAAAGTGAGATTTTGCCAAAAGTTGCTTCGCACGGCCCGAAACGTGCGTTTTGTGCACTTTTTATAGAAATCACACTGTTTCCCGATTTGGCGATGATTTGAGACCAGTATGCCGAATTTGAGATCTGTTGTGCGGAAAAGTCAGATGTTGCCTAAAGTTGCTCCGCACGGCCCCAAACATGCGTTTTGTGCACTTTTCTTAGAAATCGCACTATTTTCCGATTTGGCGATGATTTGAGACCAGTAGGCCGATTTTGAGATCTGGTGTGCGGAAAAGTCTGATTTTGCCAAAAGTTGCTCCGCACGGCCCGAAACGTGCGTTTTGTGCACTTTCCATATAAATGGCACTGTTTTCCTGATTTGACGATGATTTGAGACCAGTACGCCGATTTTGAGATCTGTTGTGCGGAAAAGAGAGATTTTGCCAAATGTTGTTCCGAACGACCCAAACGTGCGTTTTGTGCACTTTGCATAGAAATTGCACTGTTTTCCTGATTTGGCGATGATTTGAGACCAGTACAGCGATTTTGAGATCTGGTGTGCGGAGAAGTCAGATTTTGCCAACACTTGCTCCGCACCGCCCCAAACGTGCGCTCTGTGCACTTTTCATAGAAATCGCACTCTTTTCCGATTTGGCGATGATTTGAGATCAGTGCGCCGATTTTGAGATCTGTTGTGCGGAAAAGTGAGATTATGCCAAAAGTTGCTCCGCACGGCCCCAAACGTGCGTTTTGTGCACTTTTCATATATAATCGCACTGTTTCCCGATTTGGCGATGATTTGACACCAGTACGCTGAAGAGTGTCATCAGTATTCAATTATGACATCACTCAGTATATACGTAGAGCGACGACTGATACCGAAGCTACGCGAAATATTCACGAAGAGTCTGCTTAAGGTTTCTGTATCAATAATTGCACCTTAGTACCCAACAGATAACTCAAAGGTTATCTCGAATAAACAATTTATTTCTCCATCTCACAAACATTAACTATGCAAATACAACTAAGTGAACAAGCTCAAAATAGACTGAGCGGTTATAACGAACGCATTTTGGCTTGAGATAAGCGCTACGATTGACAGTGCTTCTCAAACAAAGAAGGGCAACGTTGATTTCAACTAAACTGTAACCACTTCAATTCTTGCAATACTGCACTTTATCCCCAAACGATTACTTTTGTTATCCTCTGTATAACCTTTTTATCGAGCTAAGTTGTATATTTTGTGGAATATGGCGATATAACGTGTAAATAAGCCGAGAAATTTTACTATTTTAGAGGAACAGTGTCATCAATATCCATTTATAAAAAAAGTATTTACGAAGAGCGACGACTGATACGGAAGATACCCGAAATATTCACGAAGAGGCTGCGTAAGGTTTCAGCATCAATAATTGCGCCTTACGAGCCAACAGATGACTCAAAAGTTATGACGAATAAACAATTTATTTCTCCATTTCACAGACAAAGCTGAAAATAGATGGAGCGGTTATAACGCACGCATGTTGGTTTGAGAGAAATTCTACGATTGACAGTGCTTCTCAAACAAAGAAGGGCAACGTTGATTTGAAACTAAACTGTAATCCACTTCAATTCTTGCAATCCTGCACTTTATCTCCAAATAATTACTTTTGTTTTCCTATGTAGAATCTTTTTATCGAACTAAGTTGTATATTTTGTGGCATTTGGCGATAAAATGTGAAAATAAGCCAAGAGAAATTTTACTATTTTGGCGGACGAGTATCATCAGTATTCATTTATGAAATCACTCAGTATATACGAAAAGCGACGACTGATACCGAAGATACCCGAAATATTCACGAAAAGGCTGCGAAAGGTTTCTGTATCAATAATTGCACCTTAGGACCCAACAGAAGCTCAAAATAGACGGAGTGGTTATAACGCACGTATTTTGGTTTGAGATAAATGCCACGATTGACAGTGTTTCTGAAACAAAGAAGGCCAACGTTGATTTTAAACTAAACTGTAATCCACTTCAATCCTTGCAATCCTGCACTTTATCTGCAAACAATTACTTTTGTTATCCTCTGTAGAACCTTTTTATGGAACTAAGTTGTATATTGTATGGCATTTGTGTGGAAATAAGCGAACAGAAATTTTACTATTTTGGTGGAACAATGTCATCAGTATTCATTTATGAAATGAGTATATACCAAGAGCGACGACTGACTGACTGACTGACTTCTGTCCAGAACTCTTCGCGTTCTTAAGAAAGTAGCAGAAGAGAACGAAATCGAACAATTAGCAAGAAGCCTACCACAAGGAGACAATGTAATTGCATTTTCTTTTGACAGACAGAATTGCCTGGTTAATAGAAACTGGCTATAAGAGCGTGTCAAAATACGTCCCAAATGTTGTTCGTTTGGCACGGCAGAGTATCAATTCGTATCCTATCATCTCAGACAGTACAATCGCATATCCAGACCACGACTCCTTTCCAGCAAAGATGCACACGAGTACTTTTTTGTCAACAAGCACGGTACGGAATTCAAAACATCTGGGAGCTTTTCAAAGTATCTGTCGCAAGTCTTTAAGGAAAATCTGGTCTTTCCCTGCGCAATTAACGAAATGAGACGCTCTCGTTGAGCACTTTCGTTCTTTGCCAGACAGTTCCGATGGAAGACTAGCGGAATCGCTTGCGCGTGTTTCCAAGCACAGTTTAAGAGTCCAAATTGAAATTTACGATCGTCGTACTGAGTCTGAGCGCAGGTCGGTAGCTATGCGCTATTTAAACAGATCAGCAGTCAATTTCATCTTGGACGAACCTCCCAGTACCTCAAAAGAATTCAGCGACGAGGAAGAAAGCTGCTGTCACCGGTAGAAATTTGCGCACTCGTCACGGCCGATACTACTTGCGAACGCCCCAGTGTGTTTTTAGGCAAGGTTCTTAAGTACACTGCAGACGGAAAGACCGCTCGACTCGGTTGGCTCAACGAATCGGAAACTCGCCCGAATTACTTCCAGTTTTAAACAGGGTCTGACGTGTGGGAAGAGAAAGTCAATGCTCTAATCGTGAAAGTCAATCGTGGCATTTATCTCAAACCAAAATACGTGCGTTATAACCACTCCGTCTATTTTGAGCTTCTTTACTTAGTTGCATTTGCTTAGTTAATGATTGTGAGATGGAAAAATAAATTGTTTATTCGTCATAACGTTTGAATTATCTGTTGGCTCCTAAGGTGCAATTATTGATACAAAAACCTTACGCAGCCTATTCGTGAATATTTCGGGTATCTTCGGTATCAGTCGTCGTTCCTCGTAAATACTCTTTTTATAAATGGATACTGATGACACTGTTCCTCTAAAATAGTAAAATTTCTCTTTGCTTATTTTCACGTTATATCGCCAAATTCCACAAAATATACAACTTAGTTCGATAACAAGATTCTACAGAGGAAATCAAAAGTAATTATTTTGAGATAAAGTGCAGGATTGCCCCAAACGTGCGTTTTGTCCACTTTTCATAGAAATGTCACCGATTTCCCGATTTGGCGATGATTTGAGACCAGTAGGCCGATTTTGAGTTCTGTTGTGCGGAAAAGTGAGATTTCGCCAAAACTTGCTCCGCACGGCCCGAAACGTGCGTTTTGTGCACTTTTCATAGAAATCGCACTGTTTTCCCGATTTGGCGATGATTAGAGACCAGTATGCCGATTTCGAGATCTGGTGTGCGGAAAAGTGAGATTTTGCCAAAAGTTGCTCCGCACAGCCCCAAAACGTACGTTTTGTGCACTTTTCATAGAAATCGCACTGTTTTCCCGATTTGGCGTTGATTTGAGACCAGTACGCCGATTTTGAGATCTTGTGTGCGAAAAAGTCAGATTGTGCCAAAAGTAGCTCCGCACGGCCCCAAACGTGCGTTTTGTGCACTTTTCATAGAAATTGCACTGTTTCCAGATTTGGCGATGATTTGAGACCAGTAAGCCGATTGTGACATCTGGTGTGCGGAAAAGTGAGATTTCGCCAAAACTTGCTCCGCACGGCCCGAAACGTGCGTTTTGTGCACTTTTCATAGAAATCGCACTGTTTTCCCAATTTGGCGATGATTTGTCACCAGTACAGCGATTTTGAGAACTTGTGTGCGGAAAAGTGAGATTTTGCCAAGAGTTGCTTCGCACTACCCCAAACGTGCGTTTTGTGCACTTTTCATAGAAATCGCCCTGTTTTCCGATTTGGCGATGATTTGAGACCAGTAGGCCGATTTTGAGAACTGGTGTGCGGAAAAGTCGGATTTTGCAAAGTTGCTCCGCACGGTCCCAAACGTGCGTTTTGTGCACTTTCCATAGAAATCGCACTGTTTTCCCGATTTGGCGATGATTTGTGACCAGTACAGCGATTGTGAGATCTTGTGTGCGGAAAAGTGAGATTATTACACCACTTGCTACAAGATTTTTCACAGCAAAATATTGTTATCGGAGGTGACTTCAACTGCGCTATGACAGACAAAGACAAAAAAGGTGGCAACCCAGTCGACAGGAAAGCACCTGTTATAAAAGAAATTTAACAGCTGTGTACCGTGTACAATTTGGTTGATATCTGGCGCCACACAAATCCACATGTCGAATCCTACACATGGAGAAATAAGTCTCACAAGATACAATGTAGATTAGATTTCTTCCTTGTCTCAGAAGAACTTGTAATATAGAAGTGTCATGTAAAATTTCTTATGCTCCCGAAACAGATCACTCGGCGGTTTCGCTACATTTTCAAGCCAAAGCTAAAAAACAACACAGAGGACCAGGTTTCTGGAAGTTAAATGATTCGCTACTCATCGATGAACACTATGTTAACTCTCTACGAGAAAATATAGCCTTTTTCAAAGTCAAACATGCAAATGTGCTTGATAAAGGTTTGAAATGGGATCTCATAAAAATGGAAATAAGAGGCTTCACAGTAAAATATGCTAAAACAAAAGCAAAGTTACGCAAGAATGAAGAGGCGATCCTTCTAAATAAAATAAATGAACTCCAATTAAAATTAGAACGAAACCCTAATAACAACCAAGACCAAGACGAGCTCTTTGCGGCAAAATTACGACTGCAATCAATCATGCACTTTAAGACCAAAGGCGCGATTTTAAGGAGCAAAGTAAGATGGTACGATGAAGGAGAACGCAATACTAGATACTTTTACGGCTTAGAGAACCGTGCCCAAACCAAGAAAACTATCGACAAACTGAAAGTTGGCGATAATGCGTACGTTTACAATCAATTCGACATTCTAGAAGAACAAAAAAAGTTCTATGAATCAATTTATCAATCTAGAGAAGGCGACACATGCAACTCTCAAGTGACCAGCTTTCTAAAAGCCGAGAATGTTACACCCCTATCCCAAGACGATCAAAAACTATGTGACGGGCCAATTACAGATACCGAGTGCCTGAATGCATTAAAGGATTTTTAAAAATGGTAAAACAAAAGGTACTGACGGTTTCACGGCCGAATTCTACAATTTTTTTTGGCCCGAGCTGCGAGACGAGTTGTTAGATAGCCTCCACTTCGCCTTTCAATCCGGCTTGATGTCGATTAGTCAACGGCGCGGCATAATTTCTCTTATTCCCAAAAACAATAAAGACAAATCCCTTCTGGAAAATCTACGCCCGATTTCGTTATTGAATGTAGACTATAAAATACTTACTAAAGTCATCGCCAAAAGAATAGAAAAAGTCTTACCCAAGATTATAAATCCCGAGCAAACCGGTTACGTTAAAGGCCGCTACATCGGCGAAAATATCAGATTGATTCAAGATATCATGTTTTTCACGAAAAATGCAAATTTGCCTGGAATCGCAATTTTTTTAGATTTTCGTAAAGCCTTTGACACTATAGAATGGAACTACTTATCAGCCGCAATCAAAGCCTTTAATTTCGGTTCGGATATCCAGAGATGGATAGAAGTAATCTACCACAACGTGTCCAGCTGTGTCCTGAATAATGGCCACGCATCAGTTTTTTTCCAATTACACCGAGGCGTTAGGCAAGGATGCCCACTATCAGGCCTCCTCTTTGTGATCGGTATTGAGCTTCTATCAAAAGCCTTGAAAAACAATAAGGATATTAAAGGAATTAATATTGGAGGTAAAGAAATAAAACTCACGCAATTTGCAGACGACACAACAGTGTTTGTAAGCGACCAACATTCCGTAACCAATCTATTAAAACTTCTTCACGAATTTAAGCTTGCCTCTGGTCTTGAAATAAATACAAGCAAAACAGAAGCAATGTGGCTAGGAGCCTGGAGAAACAGGACTGACACCTTAGGTAATTTTAAATGGCCACACGAGCCGATTCAAGCCCTCGGCATTTACTTTTCTTATAACTCTGAAGCTGCAAATAATCTAAATTTTGCTGAAAAAATTATCAAGCTAGAAAACACCCTTAAAAGTTGGAAAAGAAGGAAGCTTACTCTCCATGGCATAATCAAAATTGTTAAAACTCTTGGATTGTCGAAGTTAATTTACAACACTTCCGTGCTTGAGATTCCCGATATTTATGTGAAAGAGATTAACAAGATTTCTTTTGATTTTATATGGGAAGGAAAACCGCCCAAAATAAAAAGAAAGACAATAATAGCAAATATAAACCAAGGAGGTCTTAGAATGATGGATTTGGAATTGATGGACAAAGCACTTAAAATAGCTTGGATTAAGAGAATAACCGACCAAAATGACTCCGCCTGGAAAGTTATTCCAGAATTTGCCACCGCCCAGTATGGGGGTTTACCTTTCCTGATAAAGTGTCAGTATGACATCAAAAACCTTAGCCTAGATAACCTTCCACTTTTTTATCGTACTTTACTCAAGTATTGGCAAGAATATAACGTTGTTAAAATCGCAGAAGACCACCATATACAAGACAAAATTATTTGGAATAACAGTTATATCCGGATTGGAAACCAACCGATTTTCTACAAACCCTTATTCCAAGCTCACATTACACGTATTAAAGATCTTCTAAAAGACGACAACACCTTCTTTTCTCTTGATGAAATCCAACGCAAAGTTAAACACTAAAATCCCGTTCACACTCTATCACGGCATCATCGCCGCTATACCAGCTGCTTGGAAACAAAAACTAAAACAAAACAACTTGCCCCAAACTACCCCTCCCCAAGACCCTCCATCAACAAGAGTAGCTTACGATACACTTCTAAACAATAATATAAAGCCACCGACTTCAGAGAATAGAATTCTTAATTATGGTTTCACTAAAGAAAACATACACAAAGTGTACTCATTGCCTTTCCAAATTACCAAAGATTCTAAACTCGTTGCTTTCCAGTATAAAATAGTTCATCACATTTTACCTACCAGATCCAGCCTATTTCGAGCTGGCATTGTTGAAAATGATATTTGTACATTATGCGAAACTGAAAAACAAACAATAAGCCACCTACTATACCACTGCACCGTATCCAAAGCTTTCTGGGATAGATTCACATGCTGGTGGCGCATAAAACTTGAACAGACCATTACTCTAACGGAATCCGCTGTCTTATACGGATGGCATGAAGACATCGAAAATAAACACGCACTTAATGTCACCCTTCTTATTGCAAAATACCACATTTTTGCGACGAGCGCATGTATTGGCAACTTGTGTTTTGAAGGCTTTCTTCTACGTCTCCAAGACAAATTGCATATTTTGAAGAAAAGTCATTTTGTCCAAAAAAAGTTACAGCTGTTTTTGAAAATATGGGGAAAATTAAATTAAATTATTCTAAATAAAGATATATACACAAGTAATAGTCTTATAAGTCATTTTTTTTTGTTTTTTTTGTTTTTATTCCTTTTAAAAAAGTAGTAAGTGTTGTAGCATTGTAAGTATTTTAAGTATTGCAAGAAAGCGTTAAGTATTGTAAGCATTGTAAGTATTGTAAATAAGTGTAAGTAAGCTGCAATGGTGTTTATTAGAAGTGTATTGTAAAATTAATAAAAAATAATAAAAAAAAAAGACCACGAAAAAACCGTGAAGGTAAGCAAACTGTATTGTAAGAGTTTTCAGAACTTTGCCTTGACCGACACAGCGTGATCAATAAATACATTTGCATTCGCTTGTTTACGCCCTTGCCACGCAGCCTTCGTCTCAGTCGGTCATCTCAAGTTCAACTTCATGGTCCGTCAAAATGGTTGTGACGTTATACGACTTGAGTCGCCTCGAGTTCAAGTTCAAACGGTCGTTTTACCGTGGTCTAAGCCGTGCAAACAAGCTAATGCAAATGTATTTACACTTCTACCGAAGGTCCTCGAAGATTTCCAACGTAGATCTAAAGATTTTTCGATTATAAACAGACATAAAATTTCATTATTGTGCGCTCCGCTTTTCTTAGTGGTACTAAATGGTTCTAAGTGGTTCTCCGCTTTTCTTTTCTTATATTGGTATAAAAAACAGTTATTGAACAACTCGGGTCGTAATATTTTAAGTGCAGTGCAAATAATGTGGAAAAGTAGGTAACAAATTAAATGTATGAAATGTCTTATATTTTGTTTTAATTAATATATCGTACAGAGATAACTTTACATTAGTTATTAGCACTTACTTACTCAAACTTACTTTGTAATTATTTCTGTATTACGTTATAATGTTGTCTTAATTGCGTCTATGCGCTTATGTTCATTTTTATGTAAAAAGGAGACATTTTTTTAAATTATGATTAGTATATTATTAACAATTCAGTTCTTTGTATGTAAACAATGCAACTCTGTAAGTTCAGTGTGGAAATGATTAACAAAAACAATACCATTGATTTCGAAAAAAAAAAAAAAAAAAAAAGAGAGATTTTGCCAAAAGTTGCTCCGCACGGCCCCAAACATGGGTTTTGTGCACTTTTCATAGAAATCGCACTGTTTCCCGATTTGGCGATGATTTGAGACCAGTCTGCCGATTTTGAGATCTGTTGTGCGGAAGAGTGAGATTTTGCCAAAAGTTGCTCCACACGGCCCCAAACATGGGTTTTGTACACTTTTCATAGAAATCGCACTGTTTCCCGATTTGGCGATGATTTGAGACCAATGTGCCGATTTTGAGATCTGTTGTGCGGAAAAGAAGGATTTTGCCAAGAGTTGCTCCGCACTACCCCAAACGTGCGTTTTGTGCACTTTTCATAGAAATCGCCCTGTTTCCCGATTTGGCGTTGATTTGAGACCAGTGCGCCGATTGTGAGATCTGGTGTGCGGAAAAGTGAGATTTTGCTAAAAGTTGTTCAGCACGGCCCCAAACGTGCGCTTTGTGCACTTTTCAAACAAATCGCACTGTTTCCCGATTTGGCGATGATTTGAGACCAGTACGATAATTTTGAGATCTGCTGTGCGGAAAAGTGAGATTTTGCCAAAAGTTGCTCCGCACGGCCGCAAACGAGCGTTTTGTGCACTTTTCATAGAAATCGCACTGTTTTCCCGATTTGGCGATGATTTGAGACCAGTACAGCGATTTTGAGATCTTGTGTGCGGAAAAGTCAGATTTTGCCAAAAGTTGCTCCGCACGGCCCCAAACGTGCGTTTTGTGCACTTTTCATAGAAATCGCACTGTTTCCCGATTTGGCGATGATTTCAGACCAGTACGCCGATTTTTGAGATCTTGTGTGCGGAAAAGTCAGATTTTGCAAAAGTTGCTCCGCACGGCCCCAAACGTGCGTTTTGTGCACTTTTCATAGAAATCGCACTGTTTTCCCGATTTGACGATGATTTGAGACCAGTACGCCGATTTTGAGATCTGGTGTGCGGAAAAGTCAGATTTTGCCTAAAAGTTGCTCCGCACGGCTCTAGACTTGCGCTTTGTGCACTTTTCATAGAAATCGTACTCTTTTCCGATTTGCTGATGTTTTGAGACCAGTGCGCCGATTTTAAGATGTGGTGTGCGGAAAAGTCAGATTTTGCCAACAGTTGCTCCGCAGGGCTCCAAACGTGCGTTTTGTGCACTTTTCATAGAAATCGCACTGTTTACCGATTTGGCGTTGATTTGAGACCAGCGCGCCGATTTTGAGATCTGTTGTGCGGAAAAGTCAGATTTTGCCAAAAGTTGCTCCGCACGGCCCCAAACGTGCGTTTTGTGCACTTTTCGTAGAAATGGCACTGTTTCCCGATTTGGCGTTGATTTCAGACCTGTGCGCCGATTTTGAGATCTGTTGTGGGGAATACTGAGATTTCGCCAAAAGTTGCTCCGCACGGCCCCAAACGTGCGTTTTGTGCACTTTTCATAGAAATCGCACTGTTTTCCCGATTTGGCGATGATTTGAGACCACTACAGCGATTTTGAGATCTTGTGTGCGGAAGGTCAGATTTTGCCAAAACTATGCAAATACAACTAAGTGAACAAGCTCAAAATAGACTGAGCGGTTATAACGAAGGCATTTTGGTTTGAGATAAACGCTACGATTGACACTGCTTCTCAAACAAAGAAGGGCAACGTTGATTTCCAACTAAACTGTAACCACTTCAATTCTTGCAATACTGCACTTTATCCCCAAACAATTACTTTTGTTATCCTCTGTAGAACCTTTTTATCGAACTAAGTTGTATATTTTGTGGCATTTCGTAATATAACGTGGAAATAAGCGAAGAGAAATTTTAGTATTTTGATGGAACAGTGTCATCTGTATGCATTTACGAAATGAGTATATACCAAGAGCGACGACTGATACCAAAGTTACCCGAAATATTCACGAATAGGCTGCGTAAGGGTTCTGCATCAATATTTGAACCTTAGGACCCAACAGATGACTTAAAAGTTATGACGAAGATACAATTTATTTCTCCATGTCACAAACATTAACTGAGCAAATCCAACCAAGTGAAGAAGCTCAAAATAGACGGAGCGGTTATAACGCACGCATTTTGGTTTGAGATAAACGCCACGTTTGACAGTGTTTCTCAAATAAAGAAGGGCAACGTTGATTTGAAACTAAACTGTAATCCACTTCAATTGTTGCAATCCTGCACTTTATCTCCAAATAATTACTTTTGTTTTCCTCTGTAGAATCTTTTTATTGAACTAAGTTGTATATTTTGTGACATTTGGCGATATAACGTGGAAATAAGCGAAGAGAAATTTTACTATTTTGGCGGAAGTGTCATCAGTATTCATTTATGAAATCACTCAGTATATACAAAGAGCGACGACTGATACCGAAGATATCCGAAATATTCACGAAGAGGCTGCGTAAGGTTTCTGTATCAATAATTGCACCTTTGGACCCAACAGATAACTCAAAAGTTATGTCGAATAAACAATTTATTTCTCCATCTCACAAACATTAACTAAGCAAATGCAACTAAGTGAAGAAGCTCAAAATAGACGGAGCGGTTGTAACGCACGCATTTTTGTTAGAGATAAACGCCACGATTGACAGTGCTTCTCAAACAAAGAAGGACAACGTTCATTTGAAACTAAGCTGTAATCCACTTCAATTCTTGCAATCCTGCACTTTATCTCCAAATAATTACTTTTGTTTTCCTCTGTAGAATCTTTTTATCGAACTAAGTTGTATATTTTGTGGAATTTGGCGATATAACGTGAAAATAAGCGAAGAGAAATATTACTATTTTGGCGGAAGAGTGTCATCAGTCATCATTTATGAAATCAGTACATACGAAGAGCGACGACTTATACCGAAGATACCCGAAATATTCACGAATAGGCTGCGTAAGGTTTTTGTATCAATAATTGCACCTTAGGAGCCAACAGATAACTCAAACTTTATGACGAATAAACAATTTATTTTTCCATCTCACAATCTTTAACTAAGCAAATGCAACTAAGTAAAGAAGCTCAAAATAGACGGAGTGGTTGTAACGCACGTATTTTGGTTTGAGATAAATGCCACGATTGTCAGTGTTTCTGAAACAAAGAAGGCCAACGTTGATTTTAAACTAAACTGTAATCCACTTCAATCCTTGCAATCCTGCACATTATCTGCAAACAATTACTTTTGTTACTTTTGTTATCCTCTGTAGAACCTTTTTATCGAACTAAGTTGTATATTGTTTGGAAATAAGCGAAGAGAAATTTTACTATTTGGCGGAACAATGTCATCAGTATTCATTTATGAAATGAGTATATACCAAGAGCGACGACTGACTGACTGACTGACTTATGTCCAGAATTTTTCGCGTTCTTAAGAAAGTATCAGAAGAGAACGAAATCGAACAATTAGCAAGAAGCCTACCACAAGGAGACAATGTAATTGCATTTTCTTTTGACAGACAGAATTGCCTGGTTAATAGAAACTGGCTATAAGAACGTGTCAAAATACGTCCCAAATGTTGTTCGTTTGACACGGCAGAGTATCAATTCGTATCCTATCATCTCAGACAGTACAATCGCATATCCAGACCACGACTCCTTTACAGCAAAGATGCACACGAGTACTTTTCTGTCAACAAGCACGGTACGGAATTCAAAACATCTGGGAACTTTTCAAAGTATCTGTCGCAAGTGTTTAAGGAAAATCTGGTCTTTCCCTGCGCAATTAACGAAATGAGACGCTCTCGTTGAGCACTTTCGTTCTTTACCAGACAGTTCCGATGGAAGACTAGCGGAATCGCTTGCGCGTGTTTGCAAGCACATTTTAAGAGCCCAAATTGAAATTTACGATTGTCGTACTGAGTCTGAGCGCAGGTCGGTAGCTATGCGCTATTTAAACAGATCAGCAGTCAATTTCATCTTGGACGAACCTCCCAGTACCTCAAAAGAAGTCAACGACGAGGAAGAAAGCTCGGACGTCGACGAACTGCTGTCACCGGTAGAAATTTGCGCACTCGTCAAGGCCGATGCTACTTGCGATCGCCCCAGTGTGTTTTTAGGTAGGGTTCTTAAGTACACTGCAGACGGAAAGACCGCTCGACTCGGTTGGCTCAAGGAATCGGAAACTCGCCCGAATTACTTCCAGTTTTAAACAGGGTCTGACGTGTGGGAAGAGAAAGTCAATGCTCTAATCTACGCAGTAGATGTCACTTTTCATCGACTCGACGGAACGCACGAGCTTCGAATAAAAAAGCAACGAACACAACGCCTGCGTTATAACCGCTCCGTCTATTTTCAGCTTCTTCATTTAGTTGCATTTGCTTAGTTAATGTTTGAGATGAAGAAATAAATTGTTTAAACTGTAGTTGTACATTGAAGAAGAAACGAAAAATGGTTATTTAAACAAAGTCTAACTTAGACCGCTGTTTAAGAAAATTAATGGACCTCCCTACTAAGTTGGCTATTTTAAAGAGGTAAATGTTTTTTCTAGTCTGTGTCATATGCCTTCTTGACATTGTTTGTAGTGAATAGCGTTTAAATATTAGGGTTAGCCAGATTGAAATCGGGTAACACCGCGGTTTTGTTAAACACCTTCCAAACTTTGTTTAAATAACCGGCCTTCAGAGATTCGCGAAATTCTTAAGTAGAATGTAAAATCATTTGTCGGGGTTGCGTAAACTCGCTAATGTGTGCAAGTGAACCAAAAATAGATGGTTCAAGGGGCTATGTCACCATTTTCTAGTGTTACTTTTAAAAGCCAAAAGACATATTTGTATCAGTGAAAAAAAATGAGGTTCCAAGTTTTGTTTAACTAGTTCTTCTACCAGTTCTCTAGAAGTAATCATAAGTGTCTTGGGTTGCAGATGGCCAGGATGAAAATCTCGAAAAACTGAGGCTAATTCTTTCAAGTTTGTCGCTTCTGTTTTGGAAAAAATAGCTAAAACTCAGATTATGAGAAAATTCACTTGATATGTGCTCTATAAGCATTTCATGTACGAAAAAGGTACTTAGTTCTAATTTGAGGCAGTTTTAAGCGAAATACCTGAAAACAACCTTGACATAGCTCCGTTGAACAATCGCTGAATTCAAGAGAGGCGTTTCAGGAAATAGACATTTCGCGCTTAATCTTTTGAACGGATTAGAAGAACAGGTGTTGCTCTTACGAATGGTCCTTGAGGCGTTTCAGGAAAGAGACATTTCGCGCTTAATCTTTTGAACGGATTAGAAGAACAGGTGTTGCTCTTACGTATGGTCCTTATCAAAATTTGGCATTAAATCTGCACTCAGCCCTTCTTAACTTAGGCGTTGTGTTCGTTGCTTTTTTATTCGAAGCTCGTGCGTTCCGTCGAGTCGATGAAAAGTGACATCTACTGGGTAGACTTTCTCTTCCCACACGTCAGACCCTGTTTAAAACTGGAAGTCATTCGGGCGAGTTTCCGATTCTTTGAGACAACCGAGTCGAGCGGTCTTTCCGTCTGCAGTGTACTTAAGAACCTTGCCTAAAAGCACACTGGGGCGTTCGCAAGTAGCATCGGCCGTGACGAGTGCGCAAATTTCTACCGGTGACAGCAGTTCGTCAACGTCCGAGCTTTCTTCCTCGTCGCTGACTTCTTTTGAGGTACTGGGAGGTTCGTCTGAGATGAAATTGACTTCTGATCTGTTTAAATAGCGCATAGCTACCGACCTGCGCTCAGACTCAGTACGACGATCGTAAATTTCAATCTGGGCTCTTAAACTGTGCTTGCAAACACGCGCAAGCGATTCCGCTAGTCTTCCATCGGAACTGTCTGGCAAAGAACGAAAGTGCTCAACGAGAGCGTCTCATTTCGTTAATTGCGCAGGGAAAGACCAGATTTTCCTTAAAGACTTGCGACAGATACTTTGAAAAGCTCCCTGATGTTTTGAATTCCGTACCGTTCTTGTTGACAAAAAAGTACTCGTGTGCATCTTTGCTGGAAAGGAGTCGTGGTCTCGATAGGCGATTGTACTGTCTGAGATGATAGGATACGAATTGATACTCTGCCGTGTCAAACGAACAACATTTGGGACGTATTTTGACACGCTCTTATAGCCAGTTTCTATTAACCAGGCAATTCTGTCTGTCAAAAGAAAATGCAATTACATTGTCTCCTTGTGGTAGGCTTCTTGCCAATTGTTCGATTTCGTTCTCTTCTGATACTTTCTTAAAAACGCGAAAAATTCTGGACATAAGTCAGTCAGTCAGTCGTCGCTCTTGGTACATACTCATTTCACAAATGAATACTGATGACATTGTTCCGCCAAAATAGTAAAATTTCTCTTCGCTTATTTCCAAACAATATACAACTTAGTTCGATAAAAAGGTTCTACAGAGGATAACAAAAGTAATTGTTTGCAGATAAAGTGCAGGATTGAAAGGATTGAAGTGGATTACAGTTTAGTTTAAAATCAACGTTGGCCTTCTTTGTTTCAGAAACACTGTCAATCGTGGCATTTATCTCAAACCACAATACGTGCGTTATAACCACTCCGTCTATTTTGAGCTTCTTTACTTAGTTGCATTTGCTTAGTTAATGATTGTGAGATGGAAAAATAAATTGTTTATTCGTCATAACGTTTGAGTTATTTGTTGGCTCCTAGGGTGCAATTATTGATACAAAAACCTTACGCAGCCTATTCGTGAATATTTCGGGTATCTTCGGTATCAGTCTCGCTCTTCGTATGTACTGATTTCATAAATGATGACTGATGACACTCTTCCGCCAAAATAGTAAAATTTCTCTTCGCTTATTTTCACATTATATCGCCAAATTCCACAAAATATACAACTTAGTTCGATAACAAGATTCTACAGAGGAAATCAAAAGTAATTATTTTGAGATAAAGTGCAGGATTGCCCCAAACGTGCGTTTTGTGCACTTTTCATAGAAATGTCACCGATTTCCCGATTTGGCGATGATTTGAGACCAGTAGGCCGATTTTGAGTTCTGTTGTGCGGAATAGTGAGATCTTGCCAAAAGTTGCTCCGCACGGCCCCAAACGTGCGTTTTGTGCACTTTTCATAGAAATCGTACTGTTTTCCCGATGTGGCGATGATTTGAGACCAGTACAGCGATTTTGAGATCTTGTGTGCGGAAAAGACAGATTTTCCCAAAAGTTCCTCCGTACAGCCCCAAAAGTGCGTTTTGTGCACTTTTCATAGAAATCGCACTGTTTTCCCGATTTGGCGATGATTAGAGACCAGTACAGTGATTTTGAGATCTTGTGTGCGGAAAAGTGAGATTTTGCCAAAAGTTGCTCCGCACGGCTCTAGACTTGCGCTTTGTGCACTTTTCATAGAAATCGTACTCTTTTCCGATTTGCTGATGTTTTGAGACCAGTGCGCCGATTTTAAGATATGGTGTGCGGAAAAGTCAGATTTTGCCAAAAGTTGCTCCGCAGGGCCCCAAGCGTGCGTTTTGTGCACTTTTCATAGAAATCGCACTGTTTACCGATTTGGCGTTGATTTGAGACCAGCGCGCCGATTTTGAGATCTGTTGTGCGGAAAAGTGAGATATTGAAAAAAGTTGCTCCGCACGGCCCCAAACGTGCGTTTTGTGCACTTTTCGTAGAAATGGCACTGTTTCCCGATTTGGCGTTGATTTCAGACCTGTGCGCCGATTTTGAGATCTGTTGTGGGGAATACTGAGATTTCGCCAAAAGTTGCTCCGCACGGCCCCAAACGTGCGTTTTGTGCACTTTTCATAGAAATCGCACTGTTTTCCCGATTTGGCGATGATTTGAGACCACTACAGCGATTTTGAGATCTTGTGTGCGGAAGGTCAGATTTTGCCAAAACTATGCAAATACAACTAAGTGAACAAGCTCAAAATAGACTGAGCGGTTATAACGAAGGCATTTTGGTTTGAGATAAACGCTACGATTGACACTGCTTCTCAAACAAAGAAGGGCAACGTTGATTTCCAACTAAACTGTAACCACTTCAATTCTTGCAATACTGCACTTTATCCCCAAACAATTACTTTTGTTATCCTCTGTAGAACCTTTTTATCGAACTAAGTTGTATATTTTGTGGCATTTCGTAATATAACGTGGAAATAAGCGAAGAGAAATTTTAGTATTTTGATGGAACAGTGTCATCTGTATGCATTTACGAAATGAGTATATACCAAGAGCGACGACTGATACCAAAGTTACCCGAAATATTCACGAATAGGCTGCGTAAGGGTTCTGCATCAATATTTGAACCTTAGGACCCAACAGATGACTTAAAAGTTATGACGAAGATACAATTTATTTCTCCATGTCACAAACATTAACTGAGCAAATCCAACCAAGTGAAGAAGCTCAAAATAGACGGAGCGGTTATAACGCACGCATTTTGGTTTGAGATAAACGCCACGTTTGACAGTGTTTCTCAAATAAAGAAGGGCAACGTTGATTTGAAACTAAACTGTAATCCACTTCAATTGTTGCAATCCTGCACTTTATCTCCAAATAATTACTTTTGTTTTCCTCTGTAGAATCTTTTTATTGAACTAAGTTGTATATTTTGTGACATTTGGCGATATAACGTGGAAATAAGCGAAGAGAAATTTTACTATTTTGGCGGAAGTGTCATCAGTATTCATTTATGAAATCACTCAGTATATACAAAGAGCGACGACTGATACCGAAGATATCCGAAATATTCACGAAGAGGCTGCGTAAGGTTTCTGTATCAATAATTGCACCTTTGGACCCAACAGATAACTCAAAAGTTATGTCGAATAAACAATTTATTTCTCCATCTCACAAACATTAACTAAGCAAATGCAACTAAGTGAAGAAGCTCAAAATAGACGGAGCGGTTGTAACGCACGCATTTTCGTTAGAGATAAACGCCACGATTGACAGTGCTTCTCAAACAAAGAAGGACAACGTTCATTTGAAACTAAGCTGTAATCCACTTCAATTCTTGCAATCCTGCACTTTATCTCCAAATAATTACTTTTGTTTTCCTCTGTAGAATCTTTTTATCGAACTAAGTTGTATATTTTGTGGAATTTGGCGATATAACGTGAAAATAAGCGAAGAGAAATATTACTATTTTGGCGGAAGAGTGTCATCAGTCATCATTTATGAAATCAGTACATACGAAGAGCGACGACTTATACCGAAGATACCCGAAATATTCACGAATAGGCTGCGTAAGGTTTTTGTATCAATAATTGCACCTTAGGAGCCAACAGATAACTCAAACTTTATGACGAATAAACAATTTATTTTTCCATCTCACAATCTTTAACTAAGCAAATGCAACTAAGTAAAGAAGCTCAAAATAGACGGAGTGGTTATAACGCACGTATTTTGGTTTGAGATAAATGCCACGATTGTCAGTGTTTCTGAAACAAAGAAGGCCAACGTTGATTTTAAACTAAACTGTAATCCACTTCAATCCTTGCAATCCTGCACATTATCTGCAAACAATTACTTTTGTTACTTTTGTTATCCTCTGAAGAACCTTTTTATCGAACTAAGTTGTATATTGTTTGGAAATAAGCGAAGAGAAATTTTACTATTTGGCGGAACAATGTCATCAGTATTCATTTATGAAATGAGTATATACCAAGAGCGACGACTGACTGACTGACTGACTTATGTCCAGAATTTTTCGCGTTCTTAAGAAAGTATCAGAAGAGAACGAAATCGAACAATTAGCAAGAAGCCTACCACAAGGAGACAATGTAATTGCATTTTCTTTTGACAGACAGAATTGCCTGGTTAATAGAAACTGGCTATAAGAACGTGTCAAAATACGTCCCAAATGTTGTTCGTTTGACACGGCAGAGTATCAATTCGTATCCTATCATCTCAGACAGTACAATCGCATATCCAGACCACGACTCCTTTACAGCAAAGATGCACACGAGTACTTTTCTGTCAACAAGCACGGTACGGAATTCAAAACACCTGGGAACTTTTCAAAGTATCTGTCGCAAGTCTTTAAGGAAAATCTGGTCTTTCCCTGCGCAATTAACGAAATGAGACGCTCTCGTTGAGCACTTTCGTTCTTTACCAGACAGTTCCGATGGAAGACTAGCGGAATCGCTTGCGCGTGTTTGCAAGCACATTTTAAGAGCCCAAATTGAAATTTACGATCGTCGTACTGAGTCTGAGCGCAGGTCGGTAGCTATGCGCTATTTAAACAGATCAGCAGTCAATTTCATCTTGGACGAACCTCCCAGTACCTCAAAAGAAGTCAGCGACGAGGAAGAAAGCTCGGACGTCGACGAACTGCTGTCACCGGTAGAAATTTGCGCACTCGTCAAGGCCGATGCTACTTGCGGTCGCCCCAGTGTGTTTTTAGGTAGGGTTCTTAAGTACACTGCAGACGGAAAGACCGCTCGACTCGGTTGGCTCAAGGAATCGGAAACTCGCCCGAATTACTTCCAGTTTTAAACAGGGTCTGACGTGTGGGAAGAGAAAGTCAATGCTCTAATCTACGCAGTAGATGTCACTTTTCATCGACTCGACGGAACGCACGAGCTTCGAATAAAAAAGCAACGAACACAACGCCTGCGTTATAACCGCTCCGTCTATTTTCAGCTTCTTCATTTAGTTGCATTTGCTTAGTTAATGTTTGAGATGAAGAAATAAATTGTTTAAACTGTAGTTGTACATTGAAGAAGAAACGAAAAATGGTTATTTAAACAAAGTCTAACTTAGACCGCTGTTTAAGAAAATTAATGGACCTCCCTACTAAGTTGGCTATTTTAAAGAGGTAAATGTTTTTTCTAGTCTGTGTCATATGCCTTCTTGACATTGTTTGTAGTGAATAGCGTTTAAATATTAGGGTTAGCCAGATTGAAATCGGGTAACACCGCGGTTTTGTTAAACACCTTCCAAACTTTGTTTAAATAACCGGCCTTCAGAGATTCGCGAAATTCTTAAGTAGAATGTAAAATCATTTGTTGGGGTTGCGTAAACTCGCTAATGTGTGCAAGTGAACCAAAAATAGATAGTTCAAGGGGCTATGTCACCATTTCTAGTGTTACTTTTAAAAGCCAAAAGACATATTTGTATCAGTGAAAAAAAATGAGGTTCCAAGTTTTGTTTAACTAGTTCTTCTACCAGTTCTCTAGAAGTAATCATAAGTGTCTTGGGTTGCAGATGGCCAGGATGAAAATCTCGAAAAACTGAGGCTAATTCTTTCAAGTTTGTCGCTTCTGTTTTGGAAAAAATAGCTAAAACTCAGATTATGAGAAAATTCACTTGATATGTGCTCTATAAGCATTTCATGTACGAAAAAGGTACTTAGTTCTAATTTGAGGCAGTTTTAAGCGAAATACCTGAAAACAACCTTGACATAGCTCCGTTGAACAATCGCTGAATTCAAGAGAGGCGTTTCAGGAAATAGACATTTCGCGCTTAATCTTTTGAACGGATTAGAAGAACAGGTGTTGCTCTTACGAATGGTCCTTGAGGCGTTTCAGGAAAGAGACATTTCGCGCTTAATCTTTTGAACGGATTAGAAGAACAGGTGTTGCTCTTACGTATGGTCCTTATCAAAATTTGGCATTAAATCTGCACTCAGCCCTTCTTAACTTAGGCGTTGTGTTCGTTGCTTTTTTATTCGAAGCTCGTGCGTTCCGTCGAGTCGATGAAAAGTGACATCTACTGGGTAGACTTTCTCTTCCCACACGTCAGACCCTGTTTAAAACTGGAAGTAATTCGGGCGAGTTTCCGATTCTTTGAGACAACCGAGTCGAGCGGTCTTTCCGTCTGTAGTGTACTTAAGAACCTTGCCTAAAAACACACTGGGGCGTTCGCAAGTAGCATCGGCCGTGACGAGTGCGCAAATTTCTACCAGTGACAGCAGTTCGTCAACGTCCGAGCTTTCTTCCTCGTCGCTGACTTCTTTTGAGGTACTGGGAGGTTCGTCTGAGATGAAATTGACTTCTGATCTGTTTAAATAGCGCATAGCTACCGACCTGCGCTCAGACTCAGTACGACGATCGTAAATTTCAATCTGGGCTCTTAAACTGTGCTTGCAAACACGCGCAAGCGATTCCGCTAGTCTTCCATCGGAACTGTCTGGCAAAGAACGAAAGTGCTCAACGAGAGCGTCTCATTTCGTTAATTGCGCAGGGAAAGACCAGATTTTCCTTAAAGACTTGCGACAGATACTTTGAAAAGCTCCCTGATGTTTTGAATTCCGTACCGTTCTTGTTGACAAAAAAGTACTCGTGTGCATCTTTGCTGGAAAGGCGTCGTGGTCTCGATATGCGATTGTACTGTCTGAGATGATAGGATACGAATTGATACTCTGCTGTGTCAAACGAACAACATTTGGGACGTATTTTGACACGCTCTTATAGCCAGTTTCTATTAACCAGGCAATTCTGTCTGTCAAAAGAAAATGCAATTACATTGTCTCCTTGTGGTAGGCTTCTTTGCCAATTGTTCGATTTCGTTCTCTTCTGATACTTTCTTAAGAACGCGAAAAATTCTGGACATAAGTCAGTCAGTCCGTCGTCGCTCTTGGTACATACTCATTTCACAAATGAATACTGATGACATTGTTCCGCCAAAATAGTAAAATTTCTCTTCGCTTATTTCCAAACAATATACAACTTAGTTCGATAAAAAGGTTCTACAGAGGATAACAAAAGTAATTGTTTGCAGATAAAGTGCAGGATTGAAAGGATTGAAGTGGATTACAGTTTAGTTTAAAATCAACGTTGGCCTTCTTTGTTTCAGAAACACTGTCAATCGTGGCATTTATCTCAAACCACAATACGTGCGTTATAACCACTCCGTCTATTTTGAGCTTCTTTACTTAGTTGCATTTGCTTAGTTAATGATTGTGAGATGGAAAAATAAATTGTTTATTCGTCATAACGTTTGAGTTATTTGTTGGCTCCTAGGGTGCAATTATTGATACAAAAACCTTACGCAGCCTATTCGTGAATATTTCGGGTATCTTCGGTATCAGTCTCGCTCTTCGTATGTACTGATTTCATAAATGATGACTGATGACACTCTTCCGCCAAAATAGTAAAATTTCTCTTCGCTTATTTTCACATTATATCGCCAAATTCCACAAAATATACAACTTAGTTCGATAACAAGATTCTACAGAGGAAATCAAAAGTAATTATTTTGAGATAAAGTGCAGGATTGCCCCAAACGTGCGTTTTGTGCACTTTTCATAGAAATGTCACCGATTTCCCGATTTGGCGATGATTTGAGACCAGTAGGCCGATTTTGAGTTCTGTTGTGCGGAAAAGTGAGATTTCGCCAAAACTTGCTCCGCACGGCCCGAAACGTGCGTTTTGTGCACTTTTCATAGAAATCGCACTGTTTTCCCGATTTGGCGATGATTAGAGACCAGTACAGTGATTTTGAGATCTTGTGTGCGGAAAAGTCTGATTTTGCCAAAAGTTGCTCCGCACGGCTCTAGACTTGCGCTTTGTGCACTTTTCATAGACATCGTACTCTTTTCCGATTTGCTGATGTTTTGAGACCAGTGCGCCGATTTTAAGATGTGGTGTGCGGAAAAGTCAGATTTTGCCAAAAGTTGCTCCGCAGGGCCCCAAACGTGCGTTTTGTGCACTTTTCATAGAAATCGCACTGTTTCCCGATTTGGCGTTGATTTGAGACCAGTGCGCCGATTTTGAGATCTGTTGTGCGGAAAAGTGAGATATTGAAAAAAGTTGCTCCGCACGGCCCCAAACGTGCGTTTTTTGCACTTTTCATAGAAATCGCACTGTTTCCCGATTTGGCGTTGATTTGAGACCAGCGCGCCGATTTTGAGATCTGTTGTGCGGAAAAGTCAGATTTTGCCAAAAGTTGCTCCGCACGGCCCCAAACGTGCGTTTTGTGCACTTTTCGTAGAAATGGCACTGTTTCCCGATTTGGCGTTGATTTCAGACCTGTGCGCCGATTTTGAGATCTGTTGTGCGGAAAAGTCAGATTTTGCCAACACTTGCTCCGCACCGCCCCAAACGTGCGCTTTGTGCACTTTTCATAGAAATCGCACTCTTTTCCGATTTGGCGATGATTTGAGATCAGTGCGCCGATTTTGAGATCTGTTATGCGGAAAAGTGAGATTATGCCAAAAGTTGCTCCGCACGACCCCAAACGTGCGTTTTGTGCACTTTTCATGCAAATCGCACTGTTTCCCGATTTGGCGATGATTTGAGACCACTACGCCGATTTTGAGATCTGTTGTGCGGAAAAGTCAGATTTTCCCAAAACTTGCTCCGCACGGCCCGAAACGTGCGTTTTGTGCACTTTTCATAGAAATCGCACTGTTTTCCCGATTTGGCAATGATTTGAGACCAGTGTGCCGATTTTTAGATCTGTTGTGCGGAAAAGTGAGATTTTGCCAAAAGTTGCTCCGCACGACCCCAAACGTGCGTTTTGTGCACTTTTCATAGAAATCGCATTGTTTTCCCGATTTGGCGATCATTTCGTACCAGTACAGCGATTTTGAGATCTTGTGTGCGGAAAAGTCAGATTTTGCCAAAAGTTGCTCCGCACGGCCCCAAACGTGCGCTTTGTGCACTTTTCATAGAAATCGCACTGTTTTCCCGATTTGGCGATGATTTGAGACCAGTGTGCCTATTTTTAGATGTGTTGTGCGGAAAAGTCAGATTTTGCCAAAGGTTGCTCCGCACGGCCCCAAACGTGCGTTTTGTGCAGTTTTCATAGAAATCGCACTGTTTTCCCGATTTGGCGTTGATTTGAGACCAGTGCGCCGATTTTGAGATCTGGTGTGCGGAAAAGTCAGATTTTGCCAAAAGTTGCTCCGCACGGCCCGAAACGTGCGTTTTGTGCACTTTTCATATAAATCGCACTGTTTTCCTGATATGACGATGATTTCAGACCAGTACGCTGATTTTGAGATCTGGTGTGCGGAAAAGTGAGATTTTGCCAAAAGTTGCTCCGCACGGCCCCAAACGTGCGTTTTGTGCACTTTTCTTAGAAATCGCACTGTTTTCCCATTTGGCGATGATTTGAGACCAGTAGGCCGATTTTGAGATCTGGTGTGCGGAAAAGTCAGATTTTGCCAAAAGTTGCTCCGCACGGCCCGAAACGTGCGTTTTGTGCACTTTTCATATAAATCGCACTGTTTTCCTGATATGACGATGATTTCAGACCAGTACGCCGATTTTGAGATCTGGTGTGCGGAAAAGTGAGATTTTGCCAAAAGTTGCTCCGCACGGCCCCAAACGTGCGCTTTGTGCACTTTTCATACAAATCGCACTGTTTCCCGATTTGGCGATGATTTGAGACCACTACGCCGATTTTGAGATCTGTTGTGCGGAAAAGTCAGATTTTCCCAAAACTTGCTCCGCACGGCCCCAAACGTGCGTTTTGTACACTTTTCATAGAAATCGCACTGTTTTCCGATTTGGCGATGATTTGAGATCAGTGCGCTGATTTTGAGATCTGTTATACGGCAAAGTGAGATTTTGCTAAAAGTTGCTCCGCACGGCCCCAAACGTGCGTTTTGTGCACTTTTCATAGAAATGGCACTGTTTTCCCCATTTGGCGATCATTTGGGACCAGTACAGCGATTTTGAGATCTTGCGTGCGGAAAAGTCAGATTTTGCCAAAAGTTGCTCCGCACGGCCCCAAACGTGCGCTTTGTGCACTTTTCATACAAATCGCACTGTTTCCCGATTTGGCGATGATTTGAGACCAGTGTGCCGATTTTTAGATCTGTTGTGCGGAAAAGTGAGATTTTGCCAAAAGTTGCTCCGCACGACCCCAAACGTGCGTTTTGTGCACTTTTCATAGAAATCGCATTGTTTTCCCGATTTGGCGATCATTTCGTACCAGTACAGCGATTTTGAGATCTTGTGTGCGGAAAAGTCAGATTTTGCCAAAAGTTGCTCCGCACGGCCCCAAACGTGCGCTTTGTGCACTTTTCATAGAAATCGCACTGTTTTCCCGATTTGGCGATGATTTGAGACCAGTGTGCCTATTTTTAGATGTGTTGTGCGGAAAAGTCAGATTTTGCCAAAGGTTGCTCCGCACGGCCCCAAACGTGCGTTTTGTGCACTTTTCATAGAAATCGCACTGTTTTCCCGATTTGGCGTTGATTTGAGACCAGTGCGCCGATTTTGAGATCTGGTGTGCGGAAAAGTCAGATTTTGCAAAAAGTTGCTCCGCACGGCCCGAAACGTGCGTTTTGTGCACTTTTCATATAAATCGCACTGTTTTCCCATTTGGCGATGATTTGAGACCAGTAGGCCGATTTTGAGATCTGGTGTGCGGAAAAGTCAGATTTTGCCAAAAGTTGCTCCGCACGGCCCGAAACGTGCGTTTTGTGCACTTTTCATATAAATCGCACTGTTTTCCTGATATGACGATGATTTCAGACCAGTACGCTGATTTTGAGATCTGGTGTGCGGAAAAGTGAGATTTTGCCAAAAGTTGCTCCGCACGGCCCCAAACGTGCGTTTTGTGCACTTTCCTTAGAAATCGCACTGTTTTCCCATTTGGCGATGATTTGAGACCAGTAGGCCGATTTTGAGATCTGGTGTGCGGAAAAGTCAGATTTTGCCAAAAGTTGCTCCGCACGGCCCGAAACGTGCGTTTTGTGCACTTTTCATATAAATCGCACTGTTTTCCTGATATGACGATGATTTCAGACCAGTACGCCGATTTTGAGATCTGGTGTGCGGAAAAGTGAGATTTTGCCAAAAGTTGCTCCGCACGGCCCCAAACGTGCGCTTTGTGCACTTTTCATACAAATCGCACTGTTTCCCGATTTGGCGATGATTTGAGACCACTACGCCGATTTTGAGATCTGTTGTGCGGAAAAGTCAGATTTTCCCAAAACTTGCTCCGCACGGCCCCAAACGTGCGTTTTGTACACTTTTCATAGAAATCGCACTGTTTTCCGATTTGGCGATGATTTGAGATCAGTGCGCTGATTTTGAGATCTGTTATACGGCAAAGTGAGATTTTGCTAAAAGTTGCTCCGCTCGGCCCCAAACGTGCGTTTTGTGCACTTTTCATAGAAATGGCACTGTTTTCCCCATTTGGCGATCATTTGGGACCAGTACAGCGATTTTGAGATCTTGCGTGCGGAAAAGTCAGATTTTGCCAAAAGTTGCTCCGCACGGCCCTAAACGTGCGCTTTGTGCACTTTTCATACAAATCGCACTGTTTCCCGATTTGGCGATGATTTGAGACCAGTGTGCCGATTTTTAGATCTGTTGTGCGGAAAAGTGAGATTTTGCCAAAAGTTGCTCCGCACGACCCCAAACGTGCGTTTTGTGCACTTTTCATAGAAATCGCATTGTTTTCCCGATTTGGCGATCATTTCGTACCAGTACAGCGATTTTGAGATCTTGTGTGCGGAAAAGTCAGATTTTGCCAAAAGTTGCTCCGTACGGCCCCAAACGTGCGTTTTGTGCACTTTTCATAGAAATCGCACTGTTTTCCCGATTTGGCGATGATTTGAGACCAGTGTGCCTATTTTTAGATGTGTTGTGCGGAAAAGTCAGATTTTGCCAAAGGTTGCTCCGCACGGCCCCAAACGTGCGTTTTGTGCACTTTTCATAGAAATCGCACTGTTTTCCCGATTTGGCGTTGATTTGAGACCAGTGCGCCGATTTTGAGATCTGGTGTGCGGAAAAGTCAGATTTTGCAAAAAGTTGCTCCGCACGGCCCGAAACGTGCGATTTGTGCACTTTTCATATAAATCGCACTGTTTTCCTGATATGACGATGATTTCAGACCAGTACGCTGATTTTGAGATCTGGTGTGCGGAAAAGTGAGATTTTGCCAAAAGTTGCTCCGCACGGCCCCAAACGTGCGTTTTGTGCACTTTTCTTAGAAATCGCACTGTTTTCCCATTTGGCGATGATTTGAGACCAGTAGGCCGATTTTGAGATCTGGTGTGCGGAAAAGTCAGATTTTGCCAAAAGTTGCTCCGCACGGCCCGAAACGTGCGTTTTGTGCACTTTTCATATAAATCGCACTGTTTTCCTGATATGACGATGATTTCAGACCAGTACGCCGATTTTGAGATCTGGTGTGCGGAAAAGTGAGATTTTGCCAAAAGTTGCTCCGCACGGCCCCAAACGTGCGCTTTGTGCACTTTTCATACAAATCGCACTGTTTCCCGATTTGGCGATGATTTGAGACCACTACGCCGATTTTGAGATCTGTTGTGCGGAAAAGTCAGATTTTCCCAAAACTTGCTCCGCACGGCCCCAAACGTGCGTTTTGTACACTTTTCATAGAAATCGCACTGTTTTCCGATTTGGCGATGATTTGAGATCAGTGCGCTGATTTTGAGATCTGTTATACGGCAAAGTGAGATTTTGCTAAAAGTTGCTCCGCACGGCCCCAAACGTGCGTTTTGTGCACTTTTCATAGAAATGGCACTGTTTTCCCCATTTGGCGATCATTTGGGACCAGTACAGCGATTTTGAGATCTTGCGTGCGGAAAAGTCAGATTTTGCCAAAAGTTGCTCCACACGGCCCCAAACGTGCGTTGTGTGCACTTTTCATAAAAATCGCACTGTTTCCCAGATTTGGCGTTGATTTGAGACCAGTGCGCCGATTCTGAGATATGTTGTGCGAAAAATCAGATTTTGCCAAAAGTTGCTCCGTACGACCCCAAACATGTGTTTTGTGTACCTTTCATATAAACCGCACTGTTTTCCTGATTTGACGATGATTTGAGACCAGACTGCCGATTTTTAGATCTGTTGTGCGGAAAAGTGAGATTTTGCCAAAAGTTGCTCCGCACGGCCCCAAAGGTGCGTTTTGTGCACTTTTCATAGAAATCGCACTGTTTTTCGATTTGGCGATGATTTTAGATCAGTGCGCCGATTTTGAGGTCTGTTGTGCGGAAAAGTCAGATTTTGCCAAAAGTTGCTCCGCACGGCCCCAAACGTGCGCTTTGTGCACTTTTCATAGAAATCGCACTGTTTCCCGATTTGGTGATGATTTGTGAGACCAATACGCCGATTTTGAGATCTGTTGTGCGGAAAAGCGAGATTTCGCCAAAACGTGCTCCGCACGGCTCGGAACGTGCGTTTTGTGCACTTTTCATAGAAATCGCACTGTTTTCCCGATTTGGCGATGATTTGAGACCAGTGTGCCGATTTTTAGATCTGTTGTGCGGAAAGGTCAGATTTTGCCAAAAGTTGCTCCGCACGGCCCCAAACATGGGTTTTGTGCGCTTTTCATATAAATCGCACTGTTTCCCGATTAGGCGTTGATTTGAGACCAGTAGGCCGATTTTGAGATCTGTTGTGCGGAATAGTGAGATTTTGCCAAAAGATGCTCCGCACGGCCCCAAACTTGCGTTTTATGCACTCTTCATAGAAATCGCACTGTTTTTCGATTTGGCGATGATTTGAGATCAGTGCGCCGATTTTGAGGTCTGTTGTGCGGAAAAGTCAGATTTTGCCAAAAGTTGCTCCGCACGGCCCCAAACGTGCGCTTTGTGCACTTTTCATAGAAATCGCACTGTTTCCCGATTTGGCGATGATTTGAGACCAGTAAGCCGATTGCGAGATCTGGTGTGCGGAAAAGCGAGATTTCGCCAAAACTAGCTCCGCACGGCCCGAAACGTGCGTTTTGTGCACTTTTCAAATGCAACTAAGTGAAGAAGCTGAAAATAGATGGAGCGGCTATAACGCACGCATTTTGGTTTGAGATAAATTCTACGATTGACAGTGCTTCTCAAACAAAGAAGGACAACGTTCATTTGAAACTAAGCTGTAATCCACTTCAATTCTTGCAATCCTGCACTTTATCTCCAACAATTGCTCTTCTTTTGCTCTATAGAATCGTTTTATCGAACTAAGTTGTATATTTTGTGGAATTTGGCGATATAACGTGAAAATAAGCGAAGAGAAATTTTACTATTTTAACGGAAGAGTGTCATCAGTCATCATTTATGAAATCAGTACATACGAAGAGCGACGACTGATACCGAAGATACCCGAAATATTCACGAATAGGCTGCGTAAGGTTTTTGTATCAGTAATTGCACCTTAGGAGCCAACAGATAACTCAAACGTTATGACGAATAAACAATTTATTTGTCCATCTCACAATCATTAACTAAGCAAATGCAACTAAGTAAAGAAGCTCAAAATAGACGGAGTGGTTATAACGCACGTATTTTGGTTTGAGATAAATGCCACGATTGACAGTGTTTCTGAAACAAAGAAGGCGAACATTGATTTTAAACTAAACTGTAATCCACTTTAATCCTTGCAATCCTGCACTTTATCTGCAAACAATTACTTTTGTTATCCTCTGTAGAACCTTTTTATCGAACTAAGTTGTATATTGTTTGGAAATAAGCGAAGAGAAGATTTACTATTTTGGCGGAACAATGTCAGCAGTATTCATTTATGAAATGAGTATATACCAAGAGCGACGACTGACTGACTGACTTATGTCCAGAATTTTTCGCGTTCTTAAGAAAGTATCAGAAGAGAACGAAATCGAACAATTAGCAAGAAGCCTACCACAAGGAGACAATGTAATTGCATTTTCTTTTGACAGACAGAATTGCCTGGTTAATAGAAACTGGCTATAAGAGCGTGTCAAAATACGTCCCAAATGTTGTTCGTTTGGTACGGCAGAGTATCAATTCGTATCCTATCATCTCAGACAGTACAATCGCATATCCAGACCACGACTCCTTTCCAGCAAAGATGCACACGAGTACTTTTTTGTCAACAAGCACGGTACGGAATTCAAAACATCTGGGAGGTTTTCAAAGTATCTGTCGCAAGTCTTTAAGGAAAATCTGGTCTTTCCCTGCGCAATTAACGAAATGAGACGCTCTCGTTGAGCACTTTCGTTCTTTGCCAGACAGTTCCGATGGAAGACTAGCGGAATCGCTTGCGCGTGTTTGCAAGCACAGTTTAAGAGTCCAAATTGAAATTTACGATCGTCGTACTGAGTCTGAGCGCAGGTCGGTAGCTATGCGCTATTTAAACAGATCAGCAGTCAATTTCATCTTGGACCTCCCAGTACCTCAAAAGAATTCAGCGACGAGGAAGAAAGCTCGGACGTCGACGAACTGCTGTCACCGGTAGAAATTTGCGCACTCGTCACGGCCGATGCTACTTGGGAACGCCCCAGTGTGTTTTTAGGCAACGTTCTTAAGTACACTGCAGACGGAAAGACCGCTCGACTCGGTTGGCTCAAAGAATCGGAAACTCGCCCGAATTACTTCCAGTTTTAAACAGGGTCTGACGTGTGGGAAGAGAAAGTCAATGCTCTAATCTACCCAGTAGATGTCACTTTTCATCGACTCGACGGAACGCACGAGCTTCGAACAAAAAAGCAGCGAACACAACGCCTAAGTTAAGAAGGGCTGAGTGCAGATTTAATGCCAAATTTTGATAAGGACCATTCGTAAGAGCAACGCCTGTTCTTCTAATCCGTTCAAAAGATTAAGCGCGAAATGTCTCTTTCCTGAAACGCGTCTCTTGAATTCAGCGATTGTTCAACGGAGCTATGTTATGGTGGATTTCAGGTATTTTGGTTAAAACTGCCTCAAATTAGAACTAAGTACCTTTTTCGTACATGAAATGCTTATAGAGCAGATATCAAGTAAAATTTGCGAAGCGAAAATAAACCATAATCTGCGTTTTAGCTATTTTTTCCAAGGCAGAAGCGACAAACTTGAAAAAATTAACGTCAGAAGAACTAGTTAAACAAAACTTGGAACCTTTTTTTTTTTTTTCACTGATACAAATATGTCTTTTGGCTTTTAAAAGTAACACTAGAAATGGTGACAGCCGCTTGAACTATCTATTTTTGGTTTACTTGCACACATTAGCGAGTTTACGCAACGCCGACAAATGATTTTACATTCTACTTAAGAATTTCGCGAATCTCTGAGGGCCGGTTATTTAAACAAAGTTTGGACGGTGTTTAACAAAACCGCGGTGTTACCCAATTTCAATCTGGCTACCCTAATATTTAAACGCTATTCACTACAAACAATGTCAAGAAGGCATATGACGCAGACTAGAAAGAACATTTACCTCTTTGAAATAGCCAACTTAGTAGGGAGGTCCATTGATTTTCTTAAACCGCGGTCTGAGTTAGACTTTGTTTAACTAACCATTTTTCGTTTCTTCTTCAATGTACAACTACAGTTTAAACAATTTATTTCTCCATCTCAAACATTAACTAAGCAAATGCAACTAAATGAAGAAGCTGAAAATAGACGGAGCGGTTATAACGCACGCATTTTGGTTTGAGATAAATGCCACGATTTACAGTGCTTCTCAAACAAAGAAGGGCAACGTTGATTTGAAACTAAACTGTAATCCACTTCAATCCTTGCAATCCTGCACTTTATCTCAAAATAATTACTTTTGATTTCCTCTGTAGAATCTTGTTATCGAACTAAGTTATATATTTTATGGCATTTAGCGATATAACGTGGAAATAAGCGAAGAGAAATCTTACTATTTTGGCGGAAGAGTGTCATCAGTATTCATTTATGAAATCACTCAGCCAATAATTGCACCTTAGGAACCAACAGATAACTCAAAAGTTATGCCGAATAAACAATTTATTTCTCCATCTCACAAACATTAACTAAGCAAATGCAACTAAGTGAAGAAACTCAAAATAGACGGAGCGGTTGTAACGCACGCATTTTCGTTAGAGATAAACGCCACGATTGACAGTGCTTCTCAAACAAAGAAGGACAACGTTCATTTGAAACTAAGCTGTAATCCACTTCAATTCTTGCAATCCTGCACTTTATCTCCAAACAATTGCTCTTCTTTTGCTCTATAGAATCGTTTTATCGAACTAAGTTGTATATTTTGTGGAATTTGGCGATATAACGTGAAAATAAGCGAAGAGAAATTTTACTATTTTAACGGAAGAGTGTCATCAGTATTCATTTATGAAATGAGTATATATCAAGAGCGACGACTGACTGACTGACTTATGTCCAGAATTTTTCGCGTTCTTAAGAAAGTATCAGAAGAGAACGAAATCGAACAATTAGCAAGAAGCCTACCACAAGGAGACAATGTAATTGCATTTTCTTTTGACAGACAGAATTGCCTGGTTAATAGAAACTGGCTATAAGAGCGTGTCAAAATACGTCCCAAATGTTGTTCGTTTGGTACGGCAGAGTATCAATTCGTATCCTATCATCTCAGACAGTACAATCGCATATCCAGACCACGACTCCTTTCCAGCAAAGATGCACACGAGTTCTTTTTTGTCAACAAGCACGGTACGGAATTCAAAACATCTGGGAGGTTTTCAAAGTATCTGTCGCAAGTCTTTAAGGAAAATCTGGTCTTTCCCTGCGCAATTAACGAAATGAGACGCTCTCGTTGAGCACTTTCGTTCTTTGCCAGACAGTTCCGATGGAAGACTAGCGGAATCGCTTGCGCGTGTTTGCAAGCACAGTTTAAGAGTCCAAATTGAAATTTACGATCGTCGTACTGAGTCTGAGCGCAGGTCGGTAGCTATGCGCTATTTAAACAGATCAGCAGTCAATTTCATGTTGGACGAACCTCTCAGTACCTCAAAAGAATTCAGCGACGAGGAAGAAAGCTCGGACGTCGAGGAACTGCTGTCACCGGTAGAAATTTGCGCACTCGTCACGGCCGATGCTACTTGCGAACGCCCCAGTGTGTTTTTAGGCAAGGTTCTTAAGTACACTGCAGACGGAAAGACCGCTCGACTCGGTTGGCTCAACGAATCGGAAACTCGCCCGAATTACTTCCAGTTTTAAACAGGGTCTGACGTGTGGGAAGAGAAAGTCAATGCTGTAATCGTGAAAGTCAATCGTGGCATTTATCTCAAACCAAAATACGTGCGTTATAACCACTCCGTCTATTTTGAGCTTCTTTACTTAGTTGCATTTGCTTAGTTAATGATTGTGAGATGGACAAATAAATTGTTTATTCGTCATAACGTTTGAGTTATCTGTTGGGTACTTAGGTGCAATTATTGATACAGAAACCTTAAGCAGCCTCTTCGTGAATATTCGCTTAGCTTCGGTATCAGTCGTCGCTCTACGTATATACTGAGTGATTTCATAAATGAATACTGATGACACTCTTCAGCGTACTGGTGTCAAATTATCGCCAAATCGGGAAACAGTGCGATTTCTGTGAAAAGTGCACAAAACGCACGTTTGGGGCCGTGCGGAAGAAGTTTTGGCAAAATCTCACTTTTCCGCACACCAAATCTCAAAATCAGCGTACTGGTCTCCAATCAACACCAAATCGCGAAAACAGGGCGACTTATATGAAAAGTGCACAAAACGCACGTTTGGGGCCGTGCGGAGCAAGTTTTGGCAAAATCTCAGTTTTCCCCACAACAGATCTCAAAATCGGCGCACTGGTCTGAATTCAACGCCAAATCGGGAAACAGTGCGATTTCTATTAAAACTGCAAAAAACATACGTTTGGGGCCGTGCGGAGCAACTTTTTTCAATATCTCACTTTTCCGCACAACAGATCTCAAAATGGCGCACTGGTATCAAATCAACGCCAAATCGGGAAAACAGTGCAATTTCATTGAAAAGTGCACAAAACGCACGTTTGGGGCCGTGCGGAGCAACTTTTGGCAAAATCTCACTTTTCCGTATAACAGATCTCAAAATCGGCGCACCGGTCTCAAATCATCGTAAAATCGGGAAAACAGGGCGATTTCTATGAAAAGTGCACAAAACACACGTTTGGAGCCGTGCGGAGCAACTTTTGGCAAAATCTGACTTTTCCGCACACCAGATCTCAAAATCGCTGTACTGGTCTCAAATCATTGCCAAATCGGAAAACAGTGCAATTTCTATGAAAAGTGCCCAAAACGCACGTTCGGGGCCGTGCGGAGCAACTTTTGACAAAATCTCACTTTTCCGCACACCACATCTCAAAATCGGCCTGCTGGCCTCAAATCATCGCCAAATCGGAAAACAGTGCGATTTCTATGAAGTGCACAAAACGCACGTTTGGGGCCTTGCGGAGCAACGTTTGCCAAAATCTGACTTTTCCCCACACCAGATCTCAAAATCGGCGAACTCGACAAAAATCATCGCCAAATCGGAAAAAGAGTGCGATTACTATGAAAAGTGCACAAAACGCACGTTTCAGGCCATGCGGAGCAAGTTTTGGCAAAATCTGACTTTTCCGCACACAAAATGTCAAAATCGCCGTACTTTTCTCAAATTATCGCCAATTCGGTAAAACAGTGCGGTTTCTATGAAAAGTGCACAAAACGCACGTTTGGGGCCCTGCGGAGCAACTTTTGGCAAAATCTCACTTTTCCGCACACCAGATTTCAAAATCGACGCACTGGTCTCCAATCATCGCCAAATTGGCAAAACAGTGTGATTTCTATGAAAAGTGCACAAAACGCACGTTCGGGGTCGTGCGGAGCAACTTTTGGCAAAATCTCAGTTTTCCGCACAACAGATCTCAAAATCGGCGTACTGGTCTCAAATTAACACCAAATCGGGAAAACAGTGCGATTTCTATGAAAGGTGCACAAAACCACTTTTCGGGCCGTACGGAACAAGTTTTGGCGAAATCTCACTTTTCCACACCCCAGATCTCAAAATCGGCGCACTGGTCTCTCGAATCATCGCCAAATCGGAAAACAGTGCGATTTCTATGAAAAGTGCACAATACGCACGTTTGGGGCCGTGCAGAGCAACTTTTGGCAAAATCTCACTTTTCCGCACAACAGATCTCAAAATCGGCGTACTGGTCTCAAATCATCGCCAAATCGGGGAAACAGTGCGATTTCTATGAAAAGTGCACAAAACGCACGTTTGGGGTCGTGCGGAGCAACTTTTGGCAAAATCTCACCTTTCCGCACACCAGATCTCAAAATCGGCTTACTGGTCTCAAATCATCGCCAAATCGGGGAACAGTGCGATTTCTATGAAAAGTGCACAAAACGCCGTGCGGAGCAATTTTTGGCAAAATGTCACTTTTCCGCACAGCAGATGTCAAAATCGGCTTACTGGTCTCAAATCATCGCCAAATCGGGAAACAGTGCGATTTCTATGAAAAGTGCACAAAACGCACGTTTGGGGCTGTGCGGAGCAACTTTTGGCAAAATCTTACTTTTCCGCACAGCAGATGTCAAAATCGGCTTACTGGTCTCAAATCATCGCCAAATCGGGAAACAGTGCAATTTCTATGAAAAGTGCACAAAACGCACGTTTGGGGCCGTGCGGAGCAACTTTTGGCAAAATCTTACTTTTCCGCACAGCAGATGTCAAAATCGGCTTACTGGTCTCAAATCATCGCCAAATCGGGAAACAGTGCAATTTCTATGAAAAGTGCACAAAACGCACGTTTGGGGCCGTGCGGAGCAACTTTTGGCAAAATCTCACTTTTCCGCACAAGAGATCTGAAAATCGCTGTACTGGTGTCAAATCATCGTCAAATCGGAAAAACAGTGCGATTTCTATGAGAAGTTGACAAAAGGCACGTTTGGGGCCGTGGGGAGCAACTTTTGGCAAAATCTCACTCTTCCGCACAACAGATCTCAAAATCGGCGTACTGGTCTCAAATCAACGCCAGATCGGGGAAACAGTGCGATTTCTATGAAAAGTGCACAAAACGCACGTTTGGGGCCGTGCGGAGCAACTTTTGGCAAAATCTCACCCTTCCGCACACCAGATCTCAAAATCGGCTTACTGGTCTCAAATCATCGCCAAATCGGGGAACAGTGCGATTTCTATGAATAGTGCACAAAACGCCGTGCGGAGCAATTTTTGGCAAAATGTCACTTTTCCGCACAGCAGATGTCAAAATCGGCTTACTGGTCTCAAATCATCGCCAAATCGGGAAACAGTGCGATTTCTATGAAAAGTGCACAAAACGCACGTTTGGGGCCGTGCGGAGCAACTTTTGGCAAAATCTCACTTTTCCGCACAAGAGATCTCAAAATCGCTGTACTGGTGTCAAATCATCGCCAAATCGGGAAAACAGTGCAATTTCTATGAAAAGTGCACAAAACGCACGTTTGGGGCCGTGCGGAGCAATTTTTGACAAAATGTCACCTTTCCGCACAGCAGATGTCAAAATCGGCTTACTGGTCTCAAATCATCGCCAATTCGGGAAACAGTGCGATTTCTATGAAAAGTGCACAAAACGCACCTTTGGGGCCGTGCGGAGCAACTTTTGGCAAAATCTCACTTTTCCGCACACCACATCTCAAAATCGCTCCTGGTCTCAAATCGTCGCGAAATCGCGAAACAGTGCGATTTCTATGAAAAGTGCACAAAACGCACGTTTGGGGCCGCACGGAGCAACTTTTGGGAAAATCTCACTTTTCCGGAGACGAGATCTCAAAATCGGCTTACTGGTCTCATATCATCGCCAAATCGGGAAACAGTGCGATTTCTATGAACAGTGCACAAAACGCACGTTTGGGGCCGTGAGGAGCAACTTTTGGCAAAATCTCACTTTTCCGCACAAGAGATATCAAAATCGCTGTACTGGTCTCAAATCATCGCCAAATCGGGAAAACAGTGCGATTTCTACGAGAAGTAGACAAAACGAACGTTTGGGGCCTTAACGAGCAACTTTTGGCAAAATCTCACTTTTCCGCACACCACATCTCAAAATCGGCGTACTGGTCTCAAATCGTCGCGAAATCGCGAAACAGTGCGATTTCTATGAAAAGTGCACAAAACGCACGTTTGGGGCCGTGCGGAACAACTTTTGGCAAAATGTCACTATTCCGCACACAAGATCTCAAAATCGCTGTACTGGTCACAAATCATCGCCAAATCGGAAAAACAGTGCGATTTCTATGAAAAGTGCACAAAACGCACGTTTGGGGCCGTGCGGAGCAACTTTTGGCAAAATCTGACTTTTCCGCACACAATATCTCCAAATCGCTGTACTGGTCACAAATCATCGCCAAATCGGGAAAACAGTACGATTTCTATGAAAAGTTCACAAAACGCACGTTTGGGGACGTGCGGAGCAAGTTTTGGCAAAATCTGACTTTTCCGCACACCAGATCTCAAAATCGGCGAACTGGTCTCAAATCATCGCCAAATCGGGAAAACATTGCTATTTCTATGAAAAGTGCACAAAGCGCACGTTTGGGGCCCGTGCGGAGGAACTTTTGGCAAAATCTCAAATCTCGTCGTACTGGTCTGAAATCATCATCCATCTGTTGGCTCCTAAGTTGCAATTATTGATGCAGAAACCTAACGCAGCCTCTTCGTGAATATTTCAGGTATCTTTGGTATCAGTCGTCGCTCTTGCTATATACTCATTGCATAAATAAATACTGCTGACATTGTTCCGCCAAAATAGTAAAATTTCTCTTTCCTTATTTCGACGTTATATCGCCAACTGACATAAAACATACAACTTAGTTCGATAACAAGATTCTACAGAGGAAAACAAAAGTAATTATTTGGAGATAAAGTGCAGAATTGCATGGATTGAAGTGGATTACAGTTTAGTTTCAATTCAACGTTGCCCTTGTTTGTTTGAGAAGCACTGTCAATCGTGGCATTTATCTCAAACCAAAATGCGTGCGTTATAACCGCTCCGTCTATTTTCAGCTTCTTCATTTAGTTGAATTTGCTTAGTTAATGTTTGAGATGAAGAAATAAATTGTTTAAACTGTAGTTGTACATTGAAGAAGAAACGAAAAATGGTTATTTAAACAAATTGTAACTTAGACCGCAGTTTAAGAAAATTAATGGACCTCCCTACTAAGTTGGCTATTTTAAAGAGGTAAATGTTTTTGTGTGCAAGTGAACGAAAAATAGATATTTCAAGGGGCTATGTCACCATTTCTAGTGTTACTTTTAAAAGCCAAAAGATGACAGTCTTCCGCCAAAATAGTAAAATTTCTCTTCGCTTATTTCCACGTTATATCGCCAAATGCCATAAAATATACAACATAGTTCGATAACAAGATTCTACAGAGGAAAACAAAAGTAATTATTTGGAGATAAAGTGCAGGATTGCAAGGATTGAAGTGGATTGCAGTTTAGTTTCAAATCAACGTTGCCCTTCTTTGTTTGAGAAGCACTGTCAATCGTGGCATTTATCTCAAACCAAAATGCGTGCGTTATAACCGCTCCGTCTATTTTCAGCTTCTTCATTTGCTTAGTTAATGTTTGAGATGGAGAAATAAATTGTTGAAACTGTAGTTGTACATCGAAGAAGAAACGAAAAATGGTTATTTAAACAAAGTCTAACTTACACCGCGGTTTAAGAAAATTAATGGACCTCCCTACTAAGTTGGCAATTTTAAAGAGGTGAATGTTCTTTCTAGTCTGCGTCATATGCCTTCTTGGCATTGTTTGTAGTGAATAGCGTTTAAATATTGGGGTTAGCCAGATTGATATTGGGTAAGACGGCGGTTTTGTTAAACACCGTCCAAACTTTGTTTAAATAACCGGCCCTCAGAGATTCGCGAAATTCTTAAGTAGAATGTAAAATCATTTGTCGGCGTTGCGTAAACTCGCTAATGTGTGCAAGTGAACCAAAAATAGATAGTTCAAGGGGCTATGTCACCATTTCTAGTGTTACTTTTAAAAGCCAAAAGACATATTTGTATCAGTGAAAAAAAATAAGGTTCCAAGTTTAGTTTAACTAGTTCTTCTACTAGTACTCTAGAAGTAATCATAAGTGTCTTGGGCTGCAGATGGCCAGGATGGAAATCTCGAAAAAGTGAGGCTAATTCTTTCAAGTTTATCGCTTCTGTCTTGGAAAAAATAGCTAAAACTCAGATTATGGTTTATTTTCGCTTCGAATATTCACTTGATATCTGCTCTATAAGCATTTCATGTACGAAAAAGGTACTTAGTTCTAATTTGAGGCAGTTTTAGTCAAAATACCTGAAAACCACCATGGCATAGCTCCGTTAAACAATCGCTGTATTCAAGACAGGCGTTTCAGGAAAGAGACATTTCGCGCTTTATGTTTTGAACGGATTAGAAGAACACGTGTTGCTCTTACGAATGGTCCTTATCAAAATTTGGCATTAAATCTGCACTCAGTCCTTCTTAACTTAGGCGTTGTGTTCGTTGCTTATTTGCTCGAAGCTCCTAAGTTCCGTCGAGTCGATGAAAAGTGACATCTACTGGGTAGATTAGAGCATTGACTTTCTCTTCCCACACGTCAGACCCTGTTTAAAACTGGAAGTAATTCGGGCGAGTTTCCGATTCTTTGGGCCAACCGAGTCGAGCGGTCTTTCCGTCTGCAGTGTACTTAAGAACCTTGCCTAAAAACACACTGGGCCGTTCGCAAGTAGCATCGGCCTTCCTAAGGTGCAATTATTGATACAGAAACTTTAAGCAGCCTCTTCGTGAATATTTCGCGTAGCTTCGGTATCAGTCCTCGCTCTTCGTATATACTGAGTGATTTCACAAATGAATAGTGATGACACTCTTCGGTGTACTCGTCTCAAATCATCGCCAAATCGGGAAACAGTGCGATTTCTATGAAAAGTGCCCAAAACGCACGTTCGGAGCCGTGCGTAGCAACTTTTGACAAAATCTCACTTTTCCGCACACAAGTTCTCAAAATCGCTGTACTCGTCACAAATCTTCCCCAAATCGGGAAAACACTGCGATTTCTATGAAAAGAGCACAAAACGTACGTTTGGGGCCGTACGGAGCAACTTTTGGCAAAATCCGACTTTTGCTTACACCAGATCTCAAAATCGGCCTACTGGTTTCAAATCTTCGCCAAATCGGAAAACAGTGCGATTTCTATGAAAAGTGCACAAGACGCACGTTTGGGGCCGTGCGGAGCAACTTTTGGCAAAATCTGACTTTTCCGCACACCGGATCTCAAAATCGGCCTATTGGTCTCAGATCATCGCCAAATCGGAAAACAGTGCGATTTCTATGAAAAGTGCACAAAACCCATGTTTGGGGCCGTGCGGAGCAACTTTTGGCAAAATCTCACCTTTCCGCACACAAGTTCTCAAAATCGCTGTACTCTTCACAAATCTTCCCCAAATCGGGAAAACAGTGCGATTTCTATGAAAAGTACACAAAACGCACGTTTGGGGCCGTGCGGAGCAACTTTTGGCAAAATCTGACTTTTCCGCACACCAGATCTCAAAATCGGCCCACTGGTCTCAAATCATCGCCAAATCGGAAAAACGTGCGATTTCTATGAAAAGTGCAAAAGACGCACGTTTGGGGCCGTGCGGAGCAACTTTTGGCAAAATCCGACTTTTCCTTACACCAGATATCAAAATCGGCCTACTGGTTTCAAATCATCGCCAAATCGGAAAACAGTGCGATTTCTATGAAAAGTGCACAAGACGCACGTTTGGGGCCGTGCGCAGCAACTTTTGGCAAATTCTGACTTTTCCGCACACCGGATCTTAAAATCGGCCTATTGGTCTCAGATCATCGCCAAATCGGAAAACAGTGCGATTTCTATGAAAAGGACACAAAACGCACGTTTGGGGCCGTGCGGAGCAACTTTTGGCAAAATCCGACTTTTCCTTACACCAGATCTCAAAATCGGCCTACTGGTTTCAAATCATCGCCAAATCGGAAAACAGTGCGATTTCTATGAAAAGTGCACAAGACGCACGTTTGGGGCTGTGCGGAGCAACTTTTGGCAAAATCTGACTTTTCCGCACACCGGATCTCAAAATCGGCCTATTGGTCTCAGATCATCGCCAAATCGGAAAACAGTGCGATTTCTATGAAAAGTGCACAAAACGCACGTTTGGGGCCGTACGGAGGAACTTTTCGCAAAATCTGTCTTTTCCGCACACAAGATCTGAAAATCGGCCTACTGGCCTCAAATCATCGCCAAATCGGGAAACAGTGCGATTTCTATGAAACGTGCACAAAACGCACGTTTGGGGCTGTTCGGAGCAACTTTTGGCAAAATCTCACTTTTCCGCACAACAGATCTCAAAATCGGCGCACTGATCTCCAATCATCGCCAAATCGGAAAAGAGTGCGATTTCTATGAAAAGTGCACAAAGCGCACGTTTGGGGCGGTGCGGAGCACGTTTTGGCAAAATCTGACTTTTCCGCACACCAGATCTCAAAATCGCTGTACTGGTCTCAAATCATCGCCAAATCGGGAAAACAGTGCGATTTCTATGAAAAGTGCCCAAAACACACGTTTGTGGCCGTGCGGAGAACTTTTTCGAAAATCTCACTTTTCCGCACAACAGATCTCAAAATCGGCGCACTGATCTCAAATAATCGCCAAATTGGAAAACAGTGCGATTTCTATGAAAAGTGCACAAAAAACGCACGTTTGGGGCCGTGCGGAGCAACTTTTGGCAAAATCTGACTTTTCCGCACACCACATCTCAAAATCGGCCTACTGGTCTCAAATCATCGCCAAATCGGAAAACAGTGTGATTTCTATGAAAAGTGCACAAGACGCACGTTTGGGGCCGTGCGGAGCAACTTTTGGCAAAATCTCACTTTTCCGTATAACAGATCTCAAAATCGGCGCACTGGTCTCAAATCATCGTCAAATCAGGAAAACAGTGCGACTTATATGAAAAGTGCACAAAACGCACGTTTGGGGCCTTGCGGAGGAACTTTTGGCAAAATCTGACTTTTCCGCACACCGGATCTCAAAATGGGCCTACTGGTCTCAAATCATCGCCAAATCGGAAAACAGTGCAATTTGTATGAAAAGTGCACAAAACGCACGTTTGGGGCCGTGCGGAAGAACTTTTGCCAAATTCTCACTTTTCCGCACACAAGATCTCAAAATCGTGGTACTGGTCTGAAATCATCGTCCATCTGTTGGCTCCTAAGGTGCCATTATTGATGCAGAAACCTTACGCAGCCTCTTCGTGAATATTTCGGGTATCTTTGGTATCAGTCGTCGCTCTTCGTATATACTCATTTCATAAATGAATACTGATGACATTGTTCCGACAAAAAAGTAAAATTTCTCTTCGCTTATTTCCACGTTATATTACCAAATGCCACACAATATACAACTTAGTTCGATAAAAAGGTTCTACAGAGGATAACAAAAGTAATTGTTTGCAGATAAAGTGCAGGATTGCATGGATTGAAGTGGATTGCAGTTTAGTTTCAAATCAACGTTGCCCTTGTTTGTTTCAGAAGCACTGTCAATCGTGGCATTTATCTCAAACCAAAATGCGTGCGTTATAACCGCTCCGTCTATTTTCAGCTTCTTCATTTAGTTGCATTTGCTTAGTTAATGTTTGAGATGAAGAAATAAATTGTTTCAACTGTAGTTGTACATTGAAGAAGAAACGTAAAATGGTTATTTAAACAAAGTCTAACTTAGACCGCTGTTTAAGAAAATTAATGGACTTCCCTACTACGTTGGCTATTTTAAAGAGGTAAATGTTTTTTCTAGTCTGTGTCATATGCCTTCTTGACATTGTTTGTAGTGAATAGCGTTTAAATATTAGGGTTAGCCAGATTGAAATTGGGTAAGACCGCGGTTTTGTTAAACACCTTCTAAACTTTGTTTAAATAACCGGCCCTCAGAGCTCCGCAAAATTCTTAAGTAGAATGTAAAATCATTTGTCGGGGTTGCGTAAACTCGCTAATGTGTGCAAGTGAACCAAAAATGGATAGTTCAAGGGGCTATGTCACCATTTCTAGTGTTACTTTTAAAAGCCAAAAGACATATTCGTATCAGTGAAAAAAAATAAGGTTCCAAGTTTTGTTTAACTAGTTCTTCTACCAGTTCTTTAGAAGTAATCATAAGTGTCTTGGGTTGCAGATGGCCAGGATGAAAATCTCGAAAAACTGAGGCTAATTCTTTCAAGTTTGTTGCTTCTGTCTTGGAAAAAATAGCTAAAACTCAGATTATGAGAAAATTCACTTGATATGTGCTCTATAAGCATTTCATGTACGAAAAAGGTACTTCGTTCTAATTTGAGGCAGTTTTAACCAAAATACCTGAAAACCACCATGACAGCTCCGTTGAACAATCGCTGAATTCAAGAGAGGCGTTTCAGGAAAGAGACATTTCGCGCTTAATCTTTTGAACGGATTAGAAGAACAGGTGTTGCTCTTACGAATGGTCCTTATCAAAATTTGGCATTAAATCTGCACTCAGCTATTCTTAACTTAGGCGTTGTGTTCGTTGCTTTTTTGTTCGAAGCTCGTGCATTCCGTCGAGTCGATGAAAAGTGACATCTACTGGGTAGACTTTCTCTTCCCACACGTCAGACCATGTTTAAAACTGGAAGTCATTCGGGCGAGTTTCCGATTCTTTGAGCCAACCGAGTCGAGCGGTCTTTCCGTCTGCAGTGTACTTAAGAACCTTACCTAAAAACACACTGGGGCGTTCGCAAGTAGCATCGGCCGTGACGAGTGCGCAAATTTCTACCGGTGACAGCAGTTCGTCGACGTCCGAGCTTTCTTCCTCGTCGCTGAATTCTTTTGAGGTACTGGGAGGTTCGTCTAAGATGAAATTGACTGCTGATCTGTTTAAATAGCGCATAGCTACCGACCTGCGCTCAGACTCAGTACGACGATCGGTAATTTCAATCTGGGCTCCTAAACTGTGCTTGCAAACACGCGCAAGCGATTCCGCTAGTCCTCCATCGGAACTGTCTGGCAAAGAACGAAAGTGCTCAACGAGAGCGTCTCATTTCGTTAATTGCGCAGGGAAAGGCCAGATTTTCCTTAAAGACTTGCGACAGATACTTTGAAAAGCTCCCAGATATTTTGAATTCCGTACCGTGCTTGTTGACAAAAAAGTACTCGTGTGCATCTTTGCTGGAAAGGAGTCGTGGTCTCGATATGCGATTGTACTGTCTGAGATGATAGGATACGAATTGATACTCTGCCGTGTCAAACGAACAACATTTGGGACGTATTTTGACACGCTCTTATAGCCAGTTTCTATTAACCAGGCAATTCTGTCTGTCAAAAGAAAATGCAATTACATTGTCTCCTTGTGGTAGGCTTTTTGCTAATTGTTCGATTTCGTTCTCTTCTGATACTTTCTTAAGAAAGCGAAAAATTCTGGACATAAGTCAGTCAGTCAGTCGTCGCTCTTGGTATATACTCATTTCATAAATGAATACTGATGACATTGTTCCGCCAAAATAGTAAAATTTATCTTCGCTTATTTCCAAACAATATACAACTTAGTTCGATAAAAAGGTTCTACAGAGGATAATAAAAGTAATTGTTTGCAGATAAAGTGCAGGATTGCAAGGATTGAAGTGGATTACAGTTTAATTTAAAATCAACGTTGGCCTTCTTTGTTTCAGAAACACTGTCAATCGTGGCATTTATCTCAAACCAAAATACGTGCGTTATAACCACTCAGTCTATTTTGAGCTTCTTTACTTAGTTGCATCTGCTTAGTTAATGATTGTGAGATGGAAAAATAAATTGTTTATTCGTCATAACGTTTGAGTTATTTGTTGGCTCCTAAGGTGCAATTATTGATACAAAAACCTTACGCAGCCTATTCGTGAATATTTCGGGTATCTTCGGTATCAGTCGTCGCTCTTCGTATGTACTGATTTCATAAATGATGACTGATGACACTCTTCCGCCAAAATAGTAAAATTTCTCTTCGCTTATTTTCACGTTATATCGCCAAATTCCACAAAATATACAACTTAGTTCGATAACAAGATTCTACAGAGGAAATCAAAAGTAATTATTTTGAGATAAAGTGCAGGATTGCCCCAAACGTGCGTTTTGTGTACTTTTCATAGAAATCTCACCGATTTCCCGATTTGGCGATGATTTGAGGCCAGTAGGCCGATTTTGAGTTCTGTTGTGCGGAAAAGTGAGATTTCGCCAAAACTTGCTCCGCAAGGCCCGAAACGTGCGTTTTGTTCACTTTTCATAGAAATCGCACTGTTTTCCCGATTTGGCGATGATTAGAGACCAGTACGCCGATTTCGAGATCTTGTGTGCGGAAAAGTCAGATTTTGCCAAAAGTTGCTACGCACGGCCCCAAACGTGCGCTTTGTGCACTTTTCATAGAAATTGCACTGTTTCCAGATTTGGCGATGATTTGAGACCAGTAAGCCGATTGTGACATCTGGTGTGCGGAAAAGTGAGATTTCGCCAAAACTTGCTCCGCACGGCCCGAAACGTGCGTTTTGTGCACTTTTCATAGAAATCGCACTGTTTTCCCGATTTGGCGTTGATTTGAGACCAGTACGCCGATTTTGAGATCTTGTGTGCGAAAAAGTCAGATTGTGCCAAAAGTTGCTCCGCACGGCCCCAAACCTGCGTTTTGTGCACTTTTCATAGAAATTGCACTGTTTCCAGATTTGGCGATGATTTGAGACCAGTAAGCCGATTGTGACATCTGGTGTGCGGAAAAGTGAGATTTCGCCAAAACTTGCTCCGCACGGCCCGAAACGTGCGTTTTGTGCACTTTTCATAGAAATCGCACTGTTTTCCCGATTTGGCGATGATTTGTCACCAGTACAGCGATTTTGAGAACTTGTGTGCGGAAAAGTGAGATTTTGCCAAGAGTAGCTCCGCACTACCCCAAACGTGCGTTTTGTGCACTTTTCATAGAAATCGCCCTGTTTTCCGATTTGGCGATGATTTGAGACCAGTAGGCCGATTTTGAGATCTGGTGTGCGGAGAAGTCGGATTTTGCAAAAGTTGCTCCGCACGGTCCCAAACGTGCGTTTTGTGCACTTTCCATAGAAATCGCACTGTTTTCCCGATTTGGCGATGATTTGTGACCAGTACAGCGATTTTGAGATCTTGTGTGCGGAAAAGTGAGATTATTACACCACTTGCTACAAGATTTTTCACAGCAAAATATTATTATCGGAGGTGACTTCAACTGCGCTATGACAGACAAAGACAAAAAAGGTGGCAACCCAGTCGACAGGAAAGCACCTGTTATAAAAGAAATTTAACAGCTGTGTACCATGTACAATTTGGTTGATATCTGGCGCCACACAAATCCACATGTCGAATCCTACACATGGAGAAATAAGTCTCACAAGATACAATGTAGATTAGATTTCTTCCTTGTCTCAGAAGAACTTTGTAATATAGAAGTGTCATGTAAAATTTCTTATGCTCCCGAAACAGATCACTCGGCGGTTTCGCTACATTTTCAAGCCAAAGCTAAAAAACAACACAGAGGACCAGGTTTCTGGAAGTTAAATGATTCGCTACTCATCGATGAACACTATGTTAACTCTCTACGAGAAAATATAGCCTTTTTCAAAGTCAAACATGCAAATGTGCTTGATAAAGGTTTGAAATGGGATCTCATAAAAATGGAAATAAGAGGCTTCACAGTAAAATATGCTAAAACAAAAGCAAAGTTACGCAAGAATGAAGAGGCGATCCTTCTAAATAAAATAAATGGACTCCAATTAAAATTAGAACGAAACCCTAATAACAACCAAGACCAAAACGAGCTCTTTGCGGCAAAATTACGACTGCAATCAATCATGCACTTTAAGACCAAAGGCGCGATTTTAAGGAGCAAAGTAAGATGGTACGATGAAGGAGAACGCAATACTAGATACTTTTACGGCTTAGAGAACCGTGCCCAAACCAAGAAAACTATCGACAAACTGAAAGTTGGCGATAATGCGTACGTTTACAATCAATTCGACATTCTAGAAGAACAAAAAAAGTTCTATGAATCAATTTATCAGTCTAGAGAAGGCGACACATGCAACTCTCAAGTGACCAGCTTTCTAAAAGCCGAGAATGTTACACCCCTATCCCAAGACGATCAAAAACTATGTGACGGGCCAATTACAGATACCGAGTGCCTGAATGCATTAAAGGATTTTGAAAATGGTAAAACACCAGGAACTGACGGTTTCACGGCCGAATTCTACAAATTTTTTTGGCCCGAGCTGCGAGACGAGTTGTTAGATAGCCTCCACTTCGCCTTTCAATCCGGCTTGATGTCGATTAGTCAACGGCGCGGCATAATTTCTCTTATTCCCAAAAAAAATAAAGACAAATCCCTTCTGGAAAATCTACGCCCGATTTCGTTATTGAATGTAGACTATAAAATACTTACTAAAGTCATCGCCAAAAGAATAGAAAAAGTCTTACCCAAGATTATAAATCCCGAGCAAACCGGTTACGTTAAAGGCCGCTACATCGGCGAAAATATCAGATTGATTCAAGATATCATGTTTTTCACGAAAAATGCAAATTTGCCTGGAATCGCAATTTTTTTAGATTTTCGTAAAGCCTTTGACACTATAGAATGGAACTACTTATCAGCCGCAATCAAAGCCTTTAATTTCGGTTCGGATATCCAGAGATGGATAGAAGTAATCTACCACAACGTGTCCAGCTGTGTCCTGAATAATGGCCACGCATCAGTTTTTTTCCAATTACACCGAGGCGTTAGGCAAGGATGCCCACTATCAGGCCTCCTCTTTGTGATCGGTATTGAGCTTCTATCAAAAGCCTTGAAAAACAATAAGGATATTAAAGGAATTAATATTGGAGGTAAAGAAATAAAACTCACGCAATTTGCAGACGACACAACAGTGTTTGTAAGCGACCAACATTCCGTAACCAATCTATTAAAACTTCTTCACGAATTTAAGCTTGCCTCTGGTCTTGAAATAAATACAAGCAAAACAGAAGCAATGTGGCTAGGAGCCTGGAGAAACAGGACTGACACCTTAGGTAATTTTAAATGGCCACACGAGCCGATTCAAGCCCTCGGCAATTACTTTTCTTATAACTCTGAAGCTACAAATAATCTAAATTTTGCTGAAAAAATTATCAAGCTAGAAAACACCCTTAAAAGTTGGAAAAGAAGGAAGCTTACTCTCCATGGCAGAATCAAAATTGTTAAAACTCTTGGATTGTCGAAGTTAATTTACAACACTTCCGTGCTTGAGATTCCCGATATTTATGTGAAAGAGATTAACAAGATTTCTTTTGATTTTATATGGGAAGGAAAACCGCCCAAAATAAAAAGAAAGACAATAATAGCAAATATAAACCAAGGAGGTCTTAGAATGATGGATTTGGAATTGATGGACAAAGCACTTAAAATAGCTTGGATTAAGAGAATAACCGACCAAAATGACTCCGCCTGGAAAGTTATTCCAGAATTTGCCACCGCCCAGTATGGGGGTTTACCTTTCCTGATAAAGTGTCAGTATGACATCAAAAACCTTAGCCTAGATAACCTTCCACTTTTTTATCGTACTTTACTCAAGTATTGGCAAGAATATAACGTTGTTAAAATCGCAGAAGACCACCATATACAAGACAAAATTATTTGGAATAACAGTTATATCCGGATTGGAAACCAACCGATTTTCTACAAACCCTTATTCCAAGCTCACATTACACGTATTAAAGATCTTCTAAAAGACGACAACACCTTCTTTTCTCTTGATGAAATCCAACGCAAAGTTAAACACTAAAATCCCGTTCACACTCTATCACGGCATCATCGCCGCTATACCAGCTGCTTGGAAACAAAAACTAAAACAAAACAACTTGCCCCAAACTACCCCTCCCCAAGACCCTCCATCAACAAGAGTAGCTTACGATACACTTCTAAACAATAATATAAAGCCACCGACTTCAGAGAATAGAATTCTTAATTATGGTTTCACTAAAGAAAACATACACAAAGTGTACTCATTGCCTTTCCAAATTACCAAAGATTCTAAACTCGTTGCTTTCCAGTATAAAATAGTTCATCACATTTTACCTACCAGATCCAGCCTATTTCGAGCTGGCATTGTTGAAAATGATATTTGTACATTATGCGAAACTGAAAAACAAACAATAAGCCACCTACTATACCACTGCACGGTATCCAAAGCTTTCTGGGATAGATTCACATGCTGGTGGCGCATAAAACTTGAACAGACCATTACTCTAACGGAATCCGCTGTCTTATACGGATGGCATGAAGACATCGAAAATAAACACGCACTTAATGTCACCCTTCTTATTGCAAAATACCACATTTTTGCGACGAGCGCATGTATTGGCAACTTGTGTTTTGAAGGCTTTCTTCTACGTCTCCAAGACAAATTGCATATTTTGAAGAAAAGTCATTTTGTCCAAAAACAGTTACAGCTGTTTTTGAAAATATGGGGAAAATTAAATTAAATTATTCTAAATAAAGATATATACACAAGTAATAGTCTTATAAGTAATTTTTTTTTGTTTTTTTTTGTTTTTATTCCTTTTAAAAAAGTAGTAAGTGTTGTAGCATTGTAAGTATTTTAAGTATTGCAAGAAAGCGTTAAGTATTGTAAGCATTGTAAGTATTGTAAATAAGTGTAAGTAAGCTGCAATGGTGTTTATTAGAAGTGTATTGTAAAATTAATAAAAAATAATAAAAAAAAAAAAGACCACGAAAAAACCGTGAAGGTAAGCAAACTGTATTGTAAGAGTTTTCAGAACTTTGCCTTGACCGACACAGCGTGATCAATAAATACATTTGCATTCGCTTGTTTACGCCCTTGCCACGCAGCCTTCGTCTCAGTCGGTCATCTCAAGTTCAACTTCATGGTCCGTCAAAATGGTTGTGACGTTATACGACTTGAGTCGCCTCGAGTTCAAGTTCAAACGGTCGTTTAACCGTGGTCTAGGCCGTGCAAACAAGCTAATGCAAATGTATTTACACTTCTACCGAAGGTCCTCGAAGATTTCCAACGTAGATCTAAAGATTTTTCGATTATAAACAGACATAAAATTTCATTATTGTGCGCTCCGCTTTTCTTAGTGGTTCTAAATGGTTCTAAGTGGTTCTCCGCTTTTCTTTTCTTATATTGGTATAAAAAACAGTTATTGAACAACTCGGGTCGTAATATTTTAAGTGCAGTGCAAATAATGTGGAAAAGTAGGTAACAAATTAAATGTATGAAATGTCTTATATTTTGTTTTAATTAATATATCGTACAGAGATAACTTTACATTAGTTATTAGCACTTACTTACTCAAACTTACTTTGTAATTATTTCTGTATTACGTTATAATGTTGTCTTAATTGCGTCTATGCGCTTATGTTCATTTTTATGTAAAAAGGAGACATTTTTTTTAATTATGATTAGTATATTATTAACAATTCAGTTCTTTGTATGTAAACAATGCAACTCTGTAAGTTCAGTGTGGAAATGATTAACAAAAACAATACCATTGATTTCAAAAAAAAAAAAAAAAAAAAAAAAAAGATTTTGCCAAAAGTTGCTCCGCACGGCCCCACACATGGGTTTTGTGCACTTTTCATAGAAATCGCACTGTTTCCCGATTTGGCGATGATTTGAGACCAGTCTGCCGATTTTGAGATCTGTTGTGCCGAAAAGTGAGATTTTGCCAAAAGTTGCTCCACACGGCCCCAAACATGGGTTTTGTACACTTTTCATAGAAATCGCACTATTTCCCGATTTGGCGATGATTTGAGACCAGTGTGCCGATTTTGAGATCTGTTGTGCGGAAAAGTCAGATTTTGCCAAGAGTTGCTCCGCACTACCCCAAACGTGCGCTTTGTGCACTTTTCATACAAATCGCACTGTTTCCCGATTTGGCGATGATTTGAGACAAGTACAATAATTTTGAGATCTGCTGTGCGGAAAAGTGAGATTTTGCCAAAAGTTGCTCCGCACGGCCGCAAACGTGCGTTTTGTGCACTTTTCATAGAAATCGCACTGTTTTCCCGATTTGGCGACGATTTGAGACCAGTAGAGCGATTTTGAGATCTTGTGTGCGGAAAAGTCAGATTTTGCCAAAAGTTGCTCCGCACGGCCCCAAACGTGCGTTTTGTGCACTTTTCATAGAAATCGCATTGTTTCCCGATTTGGCGATGATTTCAGACCAGTACGCCGATTTTTGAGATCTTGTGTGCGGAAAAGTCAGATTTTGCAAAAGTTGCTCCGCACGGACCGAAACGTGCGTTTTGTGCACTTTTCATAGAAATCGCACTGTTTTCCCGATTTGACGATGATTTGAGACCAGTACGCCGATTTTGAGATCTGGTGTGCGGAAAAGTGAGATTTTGCCAAAAGTTGCTCCGCACGGCTCCAGACTTGCGCTTTGTGCACTTTTCATAGAAATCGTACTCTTTTCCGATTTGCTGATGTTTTGAGACCAGTGCGCCGATTTTAAGATGTGGTGTGCGGAAAAGTCAGATTTTGCCAAAAGTTGCTCCGCAGGGCCCCAAACGTGCGTTTTGTGCACTTTTCATAGAAATCGCACTGTTTCCCGATTCGGCGTTGATTTGAGACCAGTGCGCCGATTTTGAGATCTGTTGTGCGGAAAAGTGAGATATTGAAAAAAGTTGCTCCGCACGGCCCCAAACGTGCGTTTTTTGCACTTTTCATAGAAATCGCACTGTTTCCCGATTTGGCGTTGATTTGAGACCAGCGCGCCGATTTTGAGATCTGTTGTGCGGAAAAGTGAGATTTTGCCAAAAGTTGCTCCGCACGGCCCCAAACGTGCGTTTTGTGCACTTTTCGTAGAAATCGCACTGTTTCCCGATTTGGCGTTGATTTGAGACCAGCGCGCCGATTTTGAGATCTGTTGTGCGGAAAAGTGAGATTTTGCCAAAAGTTGCTCCGCACGGCCCCAAACGTGCGTTTTGTGCACTTTTCGTAGAAATCGCACTGTTTCCCGATTTGGCGTTGATTTCAGACCTGTGCGCCGATTTTGAGATCTGTTGTGGGGAATACTGAGATTTCGCCAAAAGTTGCTCCGCACGGCCCCAAACGTGCGTTTTGTGCACTTTTCATAGAAATCGCACTGTTTTCCCGATTTGGCGATGATTTGAGACCACTACAGCGATTTTGAGATCTTGTGTGCGGAAGGTCAGATTTTGCCAAAACTATGCAAATACAAATAAGTGAACAAGCTCAAAATATTCTGAGCGGTTATAACGAACGCATTTTGGTTTGAGATAAACCCTACGATTGACAGTGCTTCTCAAACAAAGAAGGGCAACGTTGATTTCCAACTAAACTGTAACCACTTCAATTCTTGCAATACTGCACTTTATCCCCAAACAATTACTTTTGTTATCCTCTGTACAACCTTTTTATCGAACTAAGTTGTATATTTTGTGACATTTCGTAATATAACGTGGAAATAACCGAAGAGAAATTTTAGTATTTTGGCGGAACAGTGTCATCCGTATGCATTTACGAAATGAGTATATTCCAAGAGCGACGACTGATACCAAAGTTACCCGAAATATTCACGAATAGGCTGCGTAAGGGTTCTGCATCAATATTTGAACTTTAGGACCCAACACATAACTTAAAAGTTAGGACGAATATACAATTTATTTCTCCATGTCACAAACATTAACTGAGCAAATCCAACCAAGTGAAGAAGCTCAAAATAGACGGAGCGATTATAACGCACGCATTTTGGTTTGAGATAAACGCCACAGTGATAGTGTTTCTCAAATAAAGAAGGGCAACGTTGATTTGAAACTAAACTGTAATCCACTTCAATTCTTGCAATCCTGCACTTTATCTCCAAATAATTACTTTTGTTTTCCTCTGTAGAATCTTTTTATTGAACTAAGTTCTATATTTTGTGACATTTGGCGATATAACGTGGAAATAAGCGAAGAGAAATTTTACTATTTTGGCGGAAGTGTCATCAGTATTCATTTATGAAATCAGTACATACGAAGAGCGACGACTTATACCGAAGATACCCGAAATATTCACGAATAGGCTGCGTAAGGTTTTTGTATCAATAATTGCACCTTAGGAGCCAACAGATAACTCAAACGTTATGACGAATAAACAATTTATTTTTCCATCTCACAATCTTTAACTAAGCAAATGCAACTAAGTAAAGAAGCTCAAAATAGACGGAGTGGTTATAACGCACGTATTTTGGTTTGAGATAAATGCCACGATTGACAGTGTTTCTGAAACAAAGAAGGCCAACGTTGATTTTAAACTAAACTGTAATCCACTTCAATCCTTGCAATCCTGCACATTATCTGCAAACAATTACTTTTGTTACTTTTGTTATCCTCTGTAGAACCTTTTTATCGAACTAAGTTGTATATTGTTTGGAAATAAGCGAAGAGAAATTTTACTATTTGGCGGAACAATGTCATCAGTATTCATTTATGAAATGAGTATATACCAAGAGCGACGACTGACTGACTGACTGACTTATGTCCAGAATTTTTCGCGTTCTTAAGAAAGTATCAGAAGAGAACGAAATCGAACAATTAGCAAGAAGCCTACCACAAGGAGACAATGTAATTGCATTTTCTTTTGACAGACAGAATTGCCTGGTTAATAGAAACTGGCTATAAGAGCGTGTCAAAATACGTCCCAAATGTTGTTCGTTTGACACGGCAGAGTATCAATTCGTATCCTATCATCTCAGACAGTACAATCGCATATCCAGACCACGACTCCTTTACAGCAAAGATGCACACGAGTACTTAACTGTCAACAAGCACGGTACGGAATTCAAAACATCTGGGAGCTTTTCAAAGTATCTGTCGCAAGTCTTTAAGGAAAATCTGGTCTTTCCCTGCGCAATTAACGAAATGGGACGCTCTCGTTGAGCACTTTCGTTCTTTACCAGACAGTTCCGATGGAAGACTAGCGGAATCTCTTGCGCGTGTTTGCAAGCACATTTTAAGAGCCCAAATTGAAATTTACGATAGTCGTACTGAGTCTGAGCGCAGGTCGGTAGCTATGCGCTATTTAAACAGATCAGCAGTCAATTTCATCTTGGACGAACCTCCCAGTACCTCAAAAGAAGTCAGCGACGAGGAAGAAAGCTCGGACGTCGACGAACTGCTGTCACCGGTAGAAATTTGCGCACTCGTCAAGGCCGATGCTACTTGCGAACGCCCCAGTGTGTTTTTAGGCAAGGTTCTTAAGTACACTGCAGACGGAAAGACCGCTCGACTCGGTTGGCTCAAGGAATCGGAAACTCGCCCGAATTACTTCCAGTTTTAAACAGGGTCTGACGTGTGGGAAGAGAAAGTCAATGCTCTAATCTACCCAGTAGATGTCACTTTTCATCGACTCGACGGAACGCACGAGCTTCGAATAATAAAGCAACGAACACAACGCCTGCGTTATAACCGCTCCGTCTATTTTCAGCTTCTTCATTTAGTTGCATTTGCTTAGTTAATGTTTGAGATGAAGAAATAAATTGTTTAAACTGTAGTTGTACATTGAAGAAGAAACGAAAAATGGTTATTTAAACAAAGTCTAACTTAGACCGCTGTTTAAGAAAATTAATGGACCTCCCTACTAAGTTGGCTATTTTAAAGAGGTAAATGTTTTTTCTAGTCTGTGTCATATGCCTTCTTGACATTGTTTGTAGTGAATAGCGTTTAAATATTAGGGTTAGCCAGATTGAAATCGGGTAACACCGCGGTTTTGTTAAACACCTTCCAAACTTTGTTTAAATAACCGGCCTTCAGAGATTCGCGAAATTCTTAAGTAGAATGTAAAATCATTTGTCGGGGTTGCGTAAACTCGCTAATGTGTGCAAGTGAACCAAAAATAGATAGTTCAAGGGGCTATGTCACCATTTCTAGTGTTACTTTTAAAAGCCAAAAGACATATTTGTATCAGTGAAAAAAAATGAGGTTCCTAGTTTTGTTTAACTAGTTCTTCTACCAGTTCTCTAGAAGTAATCATAAGTGTCTTGGGTTGCAGATGGCCAGGATGAAAATCTCGAAAAACTGAGGCTAATTCTTTCAAGTTTGTCGCTTCTGTCTTGGAAAAAATAGCTAAAACTCAGATTATGAGAAAATTCACTTGATATGTGCTCTATAAGCATTTCATGTACGAAAAAGGTACTTAGTTCTAATTTGAGGCTGTTTTAAGCGAAATACCTGAAAACAACCTTGACATAGCTCCGTTGAACAATCGCTGAATTCAAGAGAGGCGTTTCAGGAAATAGACATTTCGCGCTTAATCTTTTGAACGGATTAGAAGAACAGGTGTTGCTCTTACGTATGGTCCTTATCAAAATTTGGCATTAAATCTGCACTCAGCCCTTCTTAACTTAGGCGTTGTGTTCGTTGCTTTTTTGTTCGAAGCTCGTGCGTTCCGTCGAGTCGATGAAAAGTGACATCTACTGGGTAGACTTTCTCTTCCCACACGTCAGACCCTGTTTAAAACTGGAAGTAATTCGGGCGAGTTTCCGATTCCTTGAGACAACCGAGTCGAGCGGTCTTTCCGTCTGCAGTGTACTTAAGAACCTTGCCTAAAAACACACTGGGGCGTTCGCAAGTAGCACCGGCCGTGACGAGTGCGCAAATTTCTACCGGTGACAGCAGTTCGTCCACGTCCGAGCTTTCTTCCTCGTCGCTGACTTCTTTTGAGGTACTGGAAGGTTCATCTAAGATGAAATTGACTGCTGATCTGTTTAAATAGCGCATAGCTACCGACCTGCGCTCAGACTCAGTACGACGATCGTAAATTTCAATCTGGGCTCTTAAACTGTGCTTGCAAACACGCGCAAGCGATTCCGCTAGTCTTCCATCGGAACTGTCTGGCAAAGAAAGAAAGTGCTCAACGAGAGCGTCTCATTTCGTTAATTGCGCAGGGAAAGACCAGATTTTCCTTAAAGACTTGCGACAGATACTTTGAAAAGCTCCCAGATGTTTTGAATTACGTACCGTGTAACGTGCTTGTTGGCAAAAAAGTACTCGTGTGCATCTTTGCTGTAAAGGAGTCGTGGTCTGGATATGCGATTGTACTGTCTGAGATGATAGGATACGAATTGATACTCTGCCGTGTCAAACGAACAACATTTGGGACGTATTTTGACACGCTCTTATAGCCAGTTTCTATTAACCAGGCAATTCTGTCTGTCAAAAGAAAATGCAATTACATTGTCTCCTTGTGGTAGGCTTCTTGCCAATTGTTCGATTTCGTTCTCTTCTGATACTTTCTTAAGAACGCGAAAAATTCTGGACATAAGTCAGTCAGTCAGTCGTCGCTCTTGGTACATACTCATTTCACAAATGAATACTGATGACATTGTTTCGCCAAAATAGTAAAATTTCTCTTCGCTTATTTCCAAACAATATACAACTTAGTTCGATAAAAAGGTTCTACAGAGGATAACAAAAGTAATTGTTTGCAGATAAAGTGCAGGATTGAAAGGATTGAAGTGGATTACAGTTTAGTTTAAAATCAACGTTGGCCTTCTTTGTTTCAGAAACACTGTCAATCGTGGCATTTATCTCAAACCACAATACGTGCGTTATAACCACTCCGTCTATTTTGAGCTTCTTTACTTAGTTGCATTTGCTTAGTTAATGATTGTGAGATGGAAAAATAAATTGTTTATTCGTCATAACGTTTGAGTTATTTGTTGGCTCCTAGGGTGCAATTATTGATACAAAAACCTTACGCAGCCTATTCGTGAATATTTCGGGTATCTTCGGTATCAGTCGTCGCTCTTCGTAAGTACTGATTTCATAAATGATGACTGATGACACTCTTCCGCCAAAATAGTAAAATTTCTCTTCGCTTATTTTCACATTATATCGCCAAATTCCACAAAATATACAACTTAGTTCGATAACAAGATTCTACAGAGGAAATCAAAAGTAACTATTTTGAGATAAAGTGCAGGATTGCCCCAAACGTGCGTTTTATGCACTTTTCATAGAAATCTCACCGGTTTCCCGATTTGGCGATGATTTGAGACCAGTAGGCCGATTTTGAGTTCTGTTGTGCGGAAAAGTGAGATTTCGCCAAAACTTGCTCCGCACGGCCCGAAACGTGCGTTTTATGCTCTTTTCATAGAAATCGCACTGTTTTCTCGATTTGGCGATGATTAGAGACCAGTACGCCGATTTTGAGATCTGGTGTGCGGAAAAGTGAGATTTTTCCAAAACTTGCTCCGCACGGCCCGAAACATGCGTTTTGTGCACTTTTCATAGAAATCGCACTGTTTTCCCGATTTGGCGATGATTTGAGACCAGTGCGCCGATTTTGAGATCTGGTGTGCGGAAAAGTGAGATTTTGTCAAAAGTTGCTCCGCACAGCCCCAAACGTACGCTTTGTGCACTTTTCATAGAAATCGCACTGTTTCCCGATTTGGCGATGATTTGAGACCAGTACAGTGAATTTGAGATCTTGTGTGCGGAAAAGTCTGATTTTGCCTAAAGGTGCTCCGCACAGCCCCAAACGTGCGCTTTGTGCACTTTTCATAGAAATTGCACTGTTTCCAGATTTGGCGATCATTTGAGACCAGTAAGCCGATTGTGACATCTGTTGTGCGGAAAAGTGAGATTTCGCCAAAACTTGCTCCGCACGACCCCAAACGTGCGTTTTGTGCACTTTTCATAGAAATCGCACTGTTTTCCCAATTTGGCGATGTTTTGTGACCAGTACTGCGATTTTGAGAACTTGTGTGCGGAAAAGTGAGATTTCGCCAAAACTTGCTCCGCACGGCCCGAAAGGTGTGTTTTGTGCTCTTTTGATAGAAATCGCACTGTTTTCCCGATTTGGCGATGATTTGAGACCAGTGTGCCGATTTTTAGATCTGTTGTGCGGAAAAGTGAGATTTTGCCAAAAGTTGCTCTACACGGCCCCAAACGTGCGTTTTGTGCACTTTTCATAGAAATCGCACTGTTTCCCGATTTGGCGTTGATTTGAGACTAGTGCGCCGATTTTGAGATCTGTTGTGCGGAAAAGTGAGATTTTGCCAAAAGTTGCTCCGCACGGCCCCAAACGTGCGTTTTGTGCACTTTTCATAGAAATCCCACTCTTTCCCGATTTAGCGACGATTTGAGACCAGTGCGCCGATTTTGAGATCTGGTGTGCGGAAAAGTGAGATTTCGCCAAAAGTTGCTCCGCACGGCCCGACCCGTGCGTTTTGTGCATTTTACATAGAAATCGCACTGTTTTCTCGATTTCGCGATGATTTGAGACCAGTGTGCCGATTTTTAGATCTGTTGTGCGGAAAAGTGAGATTTTGCCAAAAGTTGCTCCGCACGGCCCCAAACGTGCGTTTTGTCAACTTTTCATTGAAATCGCACTGTTTCCCGATTTGGCGTTGATTTGAGACTAGTGCGCCGATTTTAGGGATCTGTTGTGCGGAAAAGTGAGATTTTGCCAAAAGTTGCTCCGCACGGTCCCAAACGTGCGTTTTGTGCACTTTTCATAGGAAATCGCACTGTTTTCCTGATTTGACGATGATTTGAGACCAGTACGCCGATTTTGAGATCTGTTGTGCGGAAAAGTCAGATTTTGCCAAAAGTTGCTCCGCACGGCCCCAAACGTGCGATTTGTGCCTTTTCATAGAAATCGTAATGTTTTCCCGATTTGGCGATGATTTGAGACCAGTACGCCGATTTTGAGATCTGTTGTGCGGAAAAGTGAGATTATGCCAAAAGTTGCTACGCACGACCCCAAACGTGCGGTTTGTGCACTTTTCATAGAAATCGCACTGTTTTTCGATTTGGCGATGATTTGAGATCAGTGCGCCGATTTTGAGGTCTGTTGTGCGGAAAAGTCAGATTTTGCCAAAAGTTGGTCCGCACGGCCCCAAACGTGCGTTTTGTGCACTTTTCATAGAAATCGTACTGTTTTCCCGATTTGGCGTTGATTTGAGACCAGTACAGCGATTTTGAGATCTTGTGTGTGGAAAAGTCAGATTTTGCCAAAAGTTGCTCCGCACGGCCCCAAACTTGCGCTTTGTGCACTTTTCATACAAATCGCACTCTTTCCCGATTTGGCGATGATTTGAGACCAGTAAGCCGATTGTGACATCTGGTGTGCGCAAAAGTGAGATTTTGCTAAAAGTTGCTCCGCACGGCCCCAAACGTGCGTTTTGTGCACTTTTCATAGAAATCGCACTGTTTCCCGATTTGGCGATGATTTGAGACAAGTGCAGCGATTTTGAGATCTGTTGTGCGGAAAAGCGAGATTTCGCCAAAACTTGCTCCGCACGGCCAGATACGTGCATTTTGTGCACTTTTCATAGAAATCGCACTGTTTCCCGATTTGGCGTTAATTTGAGACGAAGTGCGCCGATTTTGAGATCTGTTGTGGGGAAAACTGAGATTTTGCCAAAAGGTGCTCCGCACGGCCCCAAACGTGCGTTTTGTGCACTTTTCATAGAAATCGCACTGTTTTCCCGAATTCCCGATTTGAGACCACTACAGCGACTAAGCAAATGCAACTAAGTGAAGAAGCTGAAAATAGATGGAGCGGTTATAACGCACGCATTTTGGTTTGAGATAAATTCTACGATTGACAGTGCTTCTCAAACAAAGAAGGACAACGTTCATTTGAAACTAAGCTGTAATCCACTTCAATTCTTGCAATCCTGCACTTTATCTCCAAACAATTGCTCTTCTTTTGCTCTATAGAATCGTTTTATCGAACTAAGTTGTATATTTTGTGGAATTTGGCGATATAACGTGAAAATAAGCGAAGAGAAATTTTACTATTTTAACGGAAGAGTGTCATCAGTCATCATTTATGAAATCAGTACATACGAAGAGTGACGACTGATACCGAAGATACCCGAAATATTCACGAATAGGCTGCGTAAGGTTTTTGTATCAATAATTGCACCTTAGGAGCCAACAGATAACTCAAACGTTATGACGAATAAACAATTTATTTGTCCATCTCACAATCATTAACTAAGCAAATGCAACTAAGTAAAGAAGCTCAAAATAGACGGAGTGGTTATAACGCACGTATTTTGGTTTGAGATAAATGCCACGATTGACAGTGTTTCTGAAACAAAGAAGGCCAACGTTGATTTTAAACTAAACTGTAATCCACTTCAATCCTTGCAATCCTGCACTTTATCTGCAAACAATTACTTTTGTTATCCTCTGTAGAACCTTTTTATCGAACTAAGTTGTATATTGTTTGGAAATAAGCGAAGAGAAATTTTACTATTTTGGCGGAACAATGTCATCAGTATTCATTTATGAAATGAGTATATACCAAGAGCGACGACTGACTGACTGACTTATGTCCAGAATTTTTCGCGTTCTTAAGAAAGTATCAGAAGAGAACGAAATCGAACAATTAGCAAGAAGCCTACCACAAGGAGACAATGTAATTGCATTTTCTTTTGACAGACAGAATTGCCTGGTTAATAGAAACTGGCTATAAGAGCGTGTCAAAATACGTCCCAAATGTTGTTCGTTTGGTACGGCAGAGTATCAATTCGTATCCTATCATCTCAGACAGTACAATCGCATATCCAGACCACGACTCCTTTCCAGCAAAGATGCACACGAGTTCTTTTTTGTCAACAAGCACGGTACGGAATTCAAAACATCTGGGAGGTTTTCAAAGTATCTCTCGCAAGTCTTTAAGGAAAATCTGGTCTTTCCCTGCGCAATTAACGAAATGAGACGCTCTCGTTGAGCACTTTCGTTCTTTGCCAGACAGTTCCGATGGAAGACTAGCGGAATCGCTTGCGCGTGTTTGCAAGCACAGTTTAAGAGTCCAAATTGAAATTTACGATCGTCGTACTGAGTCTGAGCGCAGGTCGGTAGCTATGCGCTATTTAAACAGATCAGCAGTCAATTTCATCTTGGACCTCCCAGTACCTCAAAAGAATTCAGCGACGAGGAAGAAAGCTCGGACGTCGGCGAACTGCTGTCACCGGTAGAAATGTGCGCACTCGTCACGGCCGATGCTACTTGCGAACGCCCCAGTGTGTTTTTAGGCAAGGTTCTTAAGTACACTGCAGACGGAAAGACCGCTCGACTCGGTTGGCTCAAAGAATCGGAAACTCGCCCGAATTACTTCCAGTTTTAAACAGGGTCTGACGTGTAGATGTCACTTTTCATCGACTCGACGGAACGCACGAGCTTCGAACAAAAAAGCAGCGAACACAACGCCTAAGTTAAGAAGGGCTGAGTGCAGATTTAATGCCAAATTTTGATAAGGACCATTTGTAAGAGCAACGCCTGTTCTTCTAATCCGTTCAAAAGATTAAGCGCGAAATGTCTCTTTCCTGAAACGCCTCTCTTGAATTCAGCGATTGTTCAACGGAGCTATGTCATGGTGGATTTCAGGTATTTTGGATAAAACTGCCTCAAATTAGAACTAAGTACCTTTTTCGTACATGAAATGCTTATAGAGCAGATATCAAGTAAAATTTGCGAAGCGAAAATAAACCATAATCTGCGTTTTAGCTATTTTTTCCAAGACAGAAGCGACAAACTTGAAAAAATTAACGTCAGAAGAACTAGTTAAACAAAACTTGGAACCTTTTTTTTTTCACTGATACAAATATGTCTTTTGGCTTTTAAAAGTAACACTAGAAATGGTGACAGCCGCTTGAACTATCTATTTTTGGTTTACTTGCACACATTAGCGAGTTTACGCAACGCCGACAAATGATTTTACATTCTACTTAAGAATTTCGCGAATCTCTGAGGGCCGGTTATTTAAACAAAGTTTGGACGGTGTTTAACAAAACCGCGGTGTTACCCAATTTCAATCTGGCTACCCTAATATTTAAACGCTATTCACTACAAACAATGTCAAGAAGGCATATGACGCAGACTAGAAAGAACATTTACCTCTTTGAAATAGCCAACTTAGTAGGGAGGTCCATTGATTTTCTTAAACCGCGGTCTGCGTTAGACTTTGTTTAACTAACCATTTTTCGTTTCTTCTTCAATGTACAACTACAGTTTAAACAATTTATTTCTCCATCTCAAACATTAACTAAGCAAATGCAACTAAATGAAGAAGCTGAAAATAGACGGAGCGGTTATAACGCACGCATTTTGGTTTGAGATAAATGCCACGATTTACAGTGCTTCTCAAACAAAGAAGGGCAACGTTGATTTGAAACTAAACTGTAATCCACTTCAATCCTTGCAATCCTGCACTTTATCTCAAAATAATTACTTTTGATTTCCTCTGTAGAATCTTGTTATCGAACTAAGTTGTATATTTTATGGCATTTAGCGATATAACGTGGAAATAAGCGAAGAGAAATTTTACTATTTTGGCGGAAGAGTGTCATCAGTATTCATTTATGAAATCACTCAGCCAATAATTGCACCTTAGGAGCCAACAGATAACTCAAAAGTTATGCCGAATAAACAATTTATTTCTCCATCTCACAAACATTAACTAAGCAAATGCAACTAAGTGAAGAAGCTCAAAATAGACGGAGCGGTTGTAACGCACGCATTTTCGTTAGAGATAAACGCCACGATTGACAGTGCTTCTCAAACAAAGAAGGACAACGTTCATTTGAAACTAAGCTGTAATCCACTTCAATTCTTGCAATCCTGCACTTTATCTCCAAACAATTGCTCTTCTTTTGCTCTATAGAATCGTTTTATCGAACTAAGTTGTATATTTTGTGGAATTTGGCGATATAACGTGAAAATAAGCGAAGAGAAATTTTACTATTTTAACGGAAGAGTGTCATCAGTCATCATTTATGAAATCAGTACATACGAAGAGCGACGACTGATACCGAAGATACCCGAAATATTCACGAATAGGCTGCGTAAGGTTTTGTATCAATAATTGCACCTTAGGAGCCAACAGATAACTCAAACGTTATGACGAATAAACAATTTATTTGTCCATCTCACAATCATTAACTAAGCAAATGCAACTAAGTAAAGAAGCTCAAAATAGACGGAGTGGTTATAACGCACGTATTTTGGTTTGAGATAAATGCCACGATTGACAGTGTTTCTGAAACAAAGAAGGCCAACGTTGATTTTAAACTAAACTGTAATCCACTTCAATCCTTGCAATCCTGCACTTTATCTGCAAACAATTACTTTTGTTATCCTCTGTAGAACCTTTTTATCGAACTAAGTTGTATATTGTTTGGAAATAAGCGAAGAGAAATTTTACTATTTTAGCGGAACAATGTCATCAGTATTCATTTATGAAATCAGTATATACCAAGAGCGACGACTGACTGACTGACTTATGTCCAGAATTTTTCGCGTTCTTAAGAAAGTATCAGAAGAGAACGAAATCGAACAATTAGCAAGAAGCCTACCACAAGGAGACAATGTAATTGCATTTTCTTTTGACAGACAGAATTGCCTGGTTAATAGAAACTGGCTATAAGAGCGTGTCAAAATACGTCCCAAATGTTGTTCGTTTGGTACGGCAGAGTATCAATTCGTATCCTATCATCTCAGACAGTACAATCGCATATCCAGACCACGACTCCTTTCCAGCAAAGATGCACACGAGTTCTTTTTTGTCAACAAGCACGGTACGGAATTCAAAACATCTGGGAGCTTTTCAAAGTATCTGTCGCAAGTCTTTAAGGAAAATCTGGTCTTTCCCTGCGCAATTAACGAAATGAGACGCTCTCGTTGAGCACTTTCGTTCTTTGCCAGACAGTTCCGATGGAAGACTAGCGGAATCGCTTGCGCGTGTTTGCAAGCACAGTTTAAGAGTCCAAATTGAAATTTACGATCGTCGTACTGAGTCTAAGCGCAGGTCGGTAGCTATGCGCTATTTAAACAGATCAGCAGTCAATTTTATCTTGGACGAACCTCTCAGTACCTCAAAAGAATTCAGCGACGAGGAAGAAAGCTCGGACGTCGACGAACTGCTGTCACCGGTAGAAATTTGCGCACTCGTCACGGCCGATGCTACTTGCGAACGCCCCAGTGTGTTTTTAGGCAAGGTTCTTAAGTACACTGCAGAAGGAAAGACCGCTCGACTCGGTTGGCTCAACGAATCGGAAACTCGCCCGAATTACTTCCAGTTTTAAACAGGGTCTGACGTGTGGGAAGAGAAAGTCAATGCTCTAATCGTGAAAGTCAATCGTGGCAGTTATCTCAAACCAAAATACGTGCGTTATAACCACTCCGTCTATTTTGAGCTTCTTTACTTAGTTGCATTTGCTTAGTTAATGATTGTGAGATGGAAAAATAAATTGTTTATTCGTTATAACGTTTGAGTTATCTGTTGGCTCCTAAGGTGCAATTATTCATACAAAAACCTTACGCAGCCTATTCGTGAATATTTCGGGTATCTTCGGTATCAGTCGTCGTTCCTCGTAAATACTCTTTTTATAAATGGATACTGATGACACTGTTCCTCTAAAATAGTAAAATTTCTCTTTGCTTATTTTCACGTTATATCGCCAAATTCCACAAAATATACAACTTAGTTCGATAAAACGATTCTATAGAGCAAAAGAAAAGTAATTGTTTGGAGATAAAGTGCAGGATTGCAAGGATTGAAGTGGATTACAGTTTACTTTAAAATCAACGTTGCCCTTCTTTATTTGAGAAGCACTGTCAAACGTGGCGTTTATCTCAAACCAAAATGCGTGCGTTATAACCGCTCCGTCTATTTTGAGCTTCTTCACTTAGTTGGATTTGCTCAGTTAATGTTTGTGACATGGAGAAATAAATTGTATATTCGTCATAACTTTTAAGTCATCTGTTAGGTCCTAAGGTTCAAATATTGATGCAGAACCCTTACGCAGCCTATTCGTGAATATTTCGGGTAACTTTGGTATCAGTCGTCGCTATTGGTATATACTCATTTCATAAATGCATACGGATGACACTGTTCCGCCAAAATACTAAAATTTCTCTTCGCTTATTTCCACGTTATATTACGAAATGCCACAAAATATACAACTTAGTTCGATAAAAAGGTTCTACAGAGGATAACAAAAGTAATTGTTTGGGGATAAAGAGCAGTATTGCAGGAATTGAAGTGGTTACAGTTTAGTTGAAATCAACGTTGCCCTTCTTTGTTTGAGAAGCACTGTCAATCGTAGCGTTTATCTCAAACCAAAATGCGTTCGTTATAACCGCTCAGTCTATTTTGAGTTCGTTCACTTAGTTGTATTTGCATAGTTAATGTTTGTGAGATGGAGAAATAAAATGTTTATTCGACATAACCTTTGAGTTATCTGTTGGGTACTAAGGTGCAATTATTGATACAGAAACCTTAAGCAGCCTCTTCGTGAATATTCGCTTAGCTTCGGTATCAGTCGTCGCTCTACGTATATACTGAGTGATTTCATAAATGAATACTGATGACACTCTTCAGCGTACTGGTGTCAAATCATCGCCAAATCGGGAAACAGTGCGATTTCTGTGAAAAGTGCACAAAACGCACGTTTGGGGCCGTGCGGAGCAAGTTTTGGCAAAATCTGACTTTCCGCACACAAGATCTCAAAATCGCTGTAGTGGTCTCAAATCATCGCCAAATCGGGAAAACAGTGCGATTTCTATGAAAAGTGCACAAAACGCACGTTTGGGGCCGTGCGGACCAACTTTTGGCAAAATCTCAGTTTTCCCCACAACAGATCTCAAAATCGGCGCACTGGTCTGAATTCAACGCCAAATCGGGAAACAGTGCGATTTCTATGAAAACTGCACAAAACACACGTTTGGGGCCGTGCGGGGCAACTTTTTTCAATATCTCACTTTTCCGCACACCAGATCTCACAATCGGCTTACCGGTCTGAAATCAACGCCAAATCGGGAAACAGTGCGATTTGTATGAAAAGTGCACAAAGCGCACATTTGGGGCCGTGCGGAGCAACTTTTGGCAAAATCTCACTTTTCCGTATAACAGATATCAAAATCGGCGCACTGGTCTCAAATCATCGTAAAATCGGGAAAACAGGGCGATTTCTATGAAAAGTGCACAAAACGCACGTTTGGAGCAGTGCGGACAACTTTTGGCAAAATCTGACTTTTCCGCACAACTGATCTCAAAATCGGCGTACTGGTCTCAAATCAACGCCAAATCGGAAAAAAAAGAGCAATTTCTATGAAAAGTGCACATAATGCACGTTTGGGGCCGTGCGGAGCAACTTTTGGCAAAATCTCACTTTTCCGTATAACAGATCTAAAAATCGGCGCACCGGTCTCAAATCATCGTCAAATCGGGAAAACAGGGCGATTTCTATGAAAAGTGCACAAAACGCACGTTTGGAGCCGTGCGGAGCAACTTTTGGCACAATGTGACTTTTCCGCACACAAGATCTCAAAAGCGCTGTACTGGTCACAAATCATCGACAAATCGGGAAAACAGTGCGATTTCTATGAAGAGTGCACAAAACGCACGTTAGGGGCCGTGCAGAGCATCTTTTGGCAATATCTCACTATTCCGCACAACAGATCTCAAAATCGGCGCACTGGTCTCAAATCATCGCGAAATCGGGAAAACAGTGCGATTTCTATGAAAAGTGCACAAAACGCACGTTTGGGGCCGTGCGGCGCAAGTTTTGGCGCAATCTCACTTTTCCGCACACCAGATCTCAAAATCGGCGCACTGGTCTCAAATCATAGCGAAATCGGGAAAACAGTGCGATTTCTATGAAAAGTGCACAAAACGCACGTTTGGGGCCGTGCGAAGCAACTTTTGGCAAAATCTGACTTTTCCGCACAACAGATCTCAAAATCGGCGTACTGGTCTCAAATCATCGCCAAATCGGGAAACAGTGCAATTTCTATGAAAAGTGCACAAAACGCACGTTTGCGGCCGTGCGGAGCAACTTTTGGCAAAATCTGACTTTTCCGCACACAAGATATCAAAATCGCTGTACCGGTCTCAAATGATCGCCAAATCGGGAAAACAGTGCGATTTCTATGAAGAGTGCACAAAACGCACGTTTGGGGCCGTGCGAAGCAACTTTTGGCACAATGTGACTTTTCCGCACACAAGATCTCAAAAGCGCTGTACTGGTCACAAATCATCGCCAAATCGGGAAAACAGTGCGATTTCTATGAAGAGTGCACAAAACGCACGTTTGGGGCCGTGCAGAGCATCTTTTGGCGAAATCTCACTTTTTCGCACACCAGATCTCAAAATCGACGCACTGGTGTCAAATCATCGCCAAATCGGGAAAACAGTGCGATTTCTATGAAAAGTGCACAAAACGCACGTTTGGGGCCGTGCGGCGCAAGTTTTGGCGCAATCTCACTTTTCCGCACACCAGATCTCAAAATCGGCGCACTGGTCTCAAATCATCGCGAAATCGGGAAAACAGTGCGATTTCTATGAAAAGTGCACAAAACGCACGTTTGGGGCCGTGCGAAGCAACTTTTGGCACAATGTGACTTTTCCGCACACAAGATCTCAAAAGCGCTGTACTGGTCACAAATCATCGCCAAATCGGGAAAACAGTGCGATTTCTATGAAGAGTGCACAAAACGCACGTTTGGGGCCGTGCAGAGCATCTTTTGGCAAAATCTCACTATTCCGCACAACAGATCTCAAAATCGGCGCACTGGTCTCAAATCATCGCGAAATCGGGAAAACAGTGCGATTTCTATGAAAAGTGCACAAAACGCACGTTTGCGGCCGTGCGGAGCAACTTTTGGCAAAATCTGACTTTTCCGCACACAAGATATCAAAATCGCTGTACCGGTCTCAAATGATCGCCAAATCGGGAAAAACAGTGCGATTTCTATGAAACGTGCAGAAATCGCACGTATCGGGCCGTGCGGAGCAAGTTTTGGCGAAATCTCGCTTTTCCCCACAACAGATCTCAAAATCGGCGTACTGGTCTCAAATCATCGTCAAATCAAGAAAACAATGCGATTTATATGAAAAATGTACAAAACGCACGTTTCGAGCCTGTGCGGAGTAAGTTTTGGCGAAATCTCACTTTTTCGCACACCAGATCTCAAAATCGACGCACTGGTGTCAAATCATCGCCAAATCGGGAAAACAGTGCGATTTCTATGAAAAGTGCACAAAACGCACGTTTGGGGCCGTGCGGCGCAAGTTTTGGCGCAATCTCACTTTTCCGCACACCAGATCTCAAAATCGGCGCACTGGTCTCAAATCATCGCGAAATCGGTAAAACAGTGCGATTTCTATGAAAAGTGCACAAAACGCACGTTTGGGGCCGTGCGAAGCAACTTTTGGCACAATGTGACTTTTCCGCACACAAGATCTCAAAAGCGCTGTACTGGTCACAAATCATCGCCAAATCGGAAAAACAGTGCGATTTCTATGAAGAGTGCACAAAACGCACGTTTGGGGCCGTGCGGCGCAAGTTTTGGCGCAATCTCACTTTTCCGCACACCGGATCTCAAAATCGTCGTACTCGCCTCAAATCTTCGCCAAATCGGGAAAACAGTGCGTTTTCTATGAAAACTGGACAAAACGCACGTTTGGGGCCGTGCGAAGCAACTTTTGGTACAATGTGACTTTTCCGCACACAAGATCTCAAAAGCGCTGTACTGGTCACAAATCATCGCCAAATCGGGAAAACAGTGCGATTTCTATGAAGAGTGCACAAAACGCACGTTTGGGGCCGTGCAGAGCATCTTTTGGCAAAATCTCACTTTTCCGCACAACAGATCTCAAAATCGGCGCACTGGTCTCAAATCATCGCGAAATCGGGAAAACAGTGCGATTTCTATGAAAAGTGCACAAAACGCACGTTTGGGGCCGTGCGGCGCAAGTTTTGGCGCAATCTCACTTTTCCGCACACCGGATCCCAAAATCGTCGTACTCGCCTCAAATCATCGCCAAATCGTGAAAACAGTGCGTTTTCTATGAAAACTGCACAAAACGCACGTTTTGGGCCGTGCGGACCAACTTTTGGCAAAATCTCATTTTTCCGCACACGAGATCTCAAAAATCGGCGTACTAGTCTCAAATCATCGCCAAATCGGGAAACAGTGCAATTTCTATGAAAAGTGCACAAAACGCACGTTTGCGGCCGTGCGGAGCAACTTTTGGGAAAATCTGACTTTTCCGCACACAAGATATCAAAATCGCTGTACTGGTCTCAAATCATCGCCAAATCGGGAAAACAGTGCGATTTCTATGAAGAGTGCACAAAACGCACGTTTGGGGCCGTGCGGCGCAAGTTTTGGCGCAATCTCACTTTTCCGCACACCGGATCTCAAAATCGTCGTACTCGCCTCAAATCATCGCCAAATCGGGAAAACAGTGCGTTTTCTATGAAAAGTGCACAAAACGCACGTTTGGGGCCGTGCGAAGCAACTTTTGGCACAATGTGACTTTTCCGCACACAAGATCTCAAAAGCGCTGGTACTGGTCACAAATCATCGCCAAATCGGGAAAACAGTGCGATTTCTATGAAGAGTGCACAAAACGCACGTTTGGGGCCGTGCGGCGCAAGTTTTGGCGCAATCTCACTTTTCCGCACACCGGATCTCAAAATCGTCGTACTCGCCTCAAATCATCGCCAAATCGGGAAAACAGTGCGTTTTCTATGAAAACTGCACAAAACGCACGTTTGGGGCCGTGCGAAGCAACTTTTGGTACAATGTGACTTTTCCGCACACAAGATCTCAAAAGCGCTGTACTGGTCACAAATCATTGCCAAATCGGGAAAACAGTGCGATTTCTATGAAGAGTGCACAAAACGTACGTTTGGGGCCGTGCGTCGCAAGTTTTGGCGCAATCTCACTTTTCCGCACGCCAGATCTCAAAATCGGCGCACTGGTCTCAAATCATCGCGAAATCGGGAAAACAGTGCGATTTCTATGAAAAGTGCACAAAACGCACGTTTGGGGCCGTGCGAAGCAACTTTTGGCACAATGTGACTTTTCCGCACACAAGATCTCAAAAGAGCTGTACTGGTCACAAATCATCGCCAAATCGGGAAAACAGTGCGATTTCTATGAAGAGTGCACAAAACGCACGTTTGGGGCCGTGCAGAGCATCTTTTGGGAAAATCTCACTATTCCGCACAACAGATCTCAAAATCGGCGCACTGGTCTCAAATCATCGCGAAATCGGGAAAACAGTGCGATTTCTATGAAAAGTGCACAAAACGCACGTTTGGGGCCGTGCGGCGCAAGTTTTGGCGCAATCTCACTTTTCCGCACACCGGATCTCAAAATCGTCGTACTCGCCTCAAATCATCGCCAAATCGGGAAAACAGTGCGTTTTCTATGAAAACTGCACAAAACGCACGTTTGGGGCCGTGCGGACCAACTTTTGGCAAAATCTCATTTTTCCGCACACGAGATCTCAAAAATCGGCGTACTAGTCTCAAATCATCGCCAAATCGGGAAACAGTGCAATTTCTATGAAAAGTGCACAAAACGCACGTTTGCGGCCGTGCGGAGCAACTTTTGGGAAAATCTGACTTTTCCGCACACAAGATATCAAAATCGCTGCACTGGTCTCAAATCATCGCCAAATCGGGAAAACAGTGCGATTTCTATGAAGAGTGCACAAAACGCACGTTTGGGGCCGTGCGGCGCAAGTTTTGGCGAAATCTCGCTTTTCCCCACAACAGATCTCAAAATCGGCGCACTGATCTCAAATCATCGCCAAATCAAGAAAACAGTGCGATTTATATGAAAAATGTACAAAACGCACGTTTCGAGCCTGTGCGGAGCAAGTTTTGGCGAAATCTCACTTTTTCGCACACCAGATCTCAAAATCGACGCACTGGTGTCAAATAATCGCCAAATCGGGAAACAGTGCGATTTCTATGAAACGTGCACAAAACGCACGTTTGGGGCCGTGCGGAGCAACTTTTGGCAAAATTTCACTTTTCCGCACAACAGATCTCAAAATCGGCGCACTGATCTCAAATCATCGTCAAATCGGGAAAACAGTGCGATTTATATGAAAAGTGCACAAAACGCATGTTTCCGGCCGTGCGGAGCAAGTTTGGCGAAATCTCATTTTTCCGCACACGAGATCTCAAAAATCGGCGTACTGGTCTCAAATCATCGCCAAATCGAGAAAACAGTGCGTTTTCTATGAAAAGTGCACAAAACGCACGTTTGGGGCCGTGCGGAGCAACTTTTGGCAAAATCTCATTTTTCCGCACACGAGATCTCAAAAATCGGCGTACTGGTCTCAAATCATCGCCAAATCGGGAAACAGTGCAATTTCTATGAAAAGTACACAAAACGCACGTTTGCGGCCGTGCGGAGCAACTTTTGGCAAAACCTGACTTTTCCGCACACAAGATATCAAAATCGCTGTACTGGTTTCAAATCATCGCCAAATCGGGAAAACAGTGCGATTTCTATGAATAGTGCACAAATCGCACGTATCGGGCCGTGCGCAGCAAGTTTTGACGAAATCTCGCTTTTCCCCACAACAGATCTCAAAATCGGCGCACTGATCTCAAATCATCGCCAAATCGGAAAAGAGTGCGATTTCTATGAAAAGTGCCCAAAACACACGTTTGTGGCCGTGCGGAGCAACTTTTGTGAAAATCTGACTTTTCCGCACACCAGATCTCAAAATCGGCGCACTGATCTCAAATCATCGCCATATCGGAAAACAGTGCGATTTCCAAGAAAAGTGCACAAAACGCACGTTTGGGGCCGTGCGGAGCAACTTTTGACAAAATCTGTCTTTTCCGCACACCGGATCTCAAAATCGGCCCACTGGTCTCAAATCATCCCCAAATCGGGAAAACAGTGCGATTTCTAAGAAAAGTGCACAAAACGCACGTTTGGGGCCGTGCAGAGCAACTTTTGACAAAATCTGTCTTTTCCGCACACCGGATCTCAAAATCGGCCCACTGGTCTCAAATCATCGCGAAATCGGGAAAACTGTGCGATTTCTATGAAAAGTGCACAAAACACACGTTTGGGGCCGTGCGAAGCAACTTTTAGCAAAATCTGACTTTTCCGCACAACAGATCTCAAAATCGGCGTACTGGTCTCAAATGAACGCCAAATCGGGAAAACAGTGCGATTTCTATGAAAAGTGCACAAAACGCACGTTTGGGGCCGTGCGGAGCAAGTTTTGGCAAAATCTCACTTTTCCGCACACCAGATCTCAAAATCGGCGTACTGGTCTCTAATCATCGCCAAATCGGGAAAACAGTGCGATTCCTATGAAAAGTGCACAAATCGCACGTTTGGGACAATCCTGCACTTTATCTCAAAATAATTACTTTTCATTTCCTCTGTAGAATCTTGTTATCGAACTAAGTTGTATATTTTGTGGAATTTGGCGATATAATGTGAAAATAAGCGAAGAGAAATTTTACTATTTTAGCGGAAGAGTGTCATCAGTCATTATTTATGAAATCAGTGCATACGAAGAGCGACGACTGATACCGAAGATACCAGAAATATTCACGAATAGGCTGCGTAAGGTTTTGTATCAATAATTGCACCCTAGGAGCCAACAAATAACTCAAACGTTATGACGAATAAACAATTTATTTTTCCATCTCACAATCATTAACTAAGCAAATGCAACTAAGTAAAGAAGCTCAAAATAGACGGAGTGGTTATAACACACGTATTTTGGTTTGGGATAAATGCCACGATTGACAGTGTTTGTGAAACAAAGAAGGCCAACGTTGATTTTAAACTAAACTGTAATCCACTTCAATCCTTGCAATCCTGCACTTTATCTGCAAACAATTACTTTTGTTATCCTCTGTAAAACCTTTTTATCGAACTAAGTTGTATATTCTTTGGAAATAAGCAAAGAGAAATTTTACTATTTTGGCGGAACAATGTCATCAGTATTCATTTATGAAATGAGTATATACCAACAGCGACGACTGACTGACTGACTGACTTATGTCCAGAATTTTTCGCGTTCTTAAGAAAGTATCAGAAGAGAACGAAATCGAACAATTAGAAAGAAGCCTACCACAAGGAGACAATGTAATTGCATTTTCTTTTGACAGACAGAATTGCCTGGTTAATAGAAACAGGCTATAAGAGCGTGTCAAAATACGTCCCAAATGGTGTTCGTTTGAAACGGCAGAGTATCAATTCGTATCCTATCATCTCAGACAGTACAATCGCATATCGAGACCACGACTCCTTTCCAGCAAAGATGCACACGAGTACTTTTTTGTCAACAAGCACGGTACGGAATTCAAAACATCTGGCAGCTTTTCAAAGTATCTGTCGCAAGTCTTTAAGGAAAATCTGGTCTTTCCCTGCGCAATTAACGAAATGAGACGCTCTCGTTGAGCACTTTCGTTCTTTGCCAGACAGTTCCGAAGGAAGACTAGCGGAATCGCTTGCGCGTGTTTGCAAGTACAGTTTAAGAGCCCAGATTGAAATTTACGATCGTCGTACTGAGTCTGAGCGCAGGTCGGTAGCTATGCGCTATTTAAACACATCAGCAGTCAATTTCATCTTAGACGAACCTCCCAGTACCTCAAAAGAAGTCAGCGACGAGGAAGAAAGCTCGGACGTCGACGAACTGCTGTCACCGGTAGAAATTTGCGCACTCGTCACGGTCGATGCTACTTGCGAACACCCCAGTGTGTTTTTAGGCAAGGTTCTTAAGTACACTGCAGACGGAAATGAGACGCTCTCGTTGAGCACTTTCTTTCTTTGCCAGACACTTCCGATGGAAGACTAGCGGAATCGCTTGCGCGTGTTTGCAAGCACAGTTTAAGAGCCCAAATTGAAATTTACGATCGTCGTACTGAGACTGAGCGCAGGTCGGTAGCTATGCGCTATTTAAACAGATCAGCAGTCAATTTCATCTTGGACGAACCTCCCAGTACCTCAAAGGAAGTCAGCGACGACGAAGAAAGCTCGGACGTCGACGAACTGCCGTCACCGGTACAAATTTTGCGCACTCGTCACGGCCGATGCTATTTGCGAACGCCCCAGTGTGTTTTTAGGCAAGGTTCTTAAGTACACTGCAGACGGAAAGACCGCTCGACTCGGTTGGCGCAAAGAAGCGGAAACTCGCCCGAATTACTTCCAGTTTTAAACAGGGTCTGACGTGTGGGAAGAGAAAGTCAATGCTCTAATCTACCCAGTAGATGTCACTTTTCATCGACTCGACGGAACGCACGAGCTTCGAACAAAAAAGCAACGAACACAACGCCTAAGTTAAGAAGGGCTGAGTGCAGATTTAATGCCAAATTTTGATAAGGACCATTCGTAAGAGCAACACCTGTTCTTCTAATCCGTTCAAAAGATTAAGCGCGAAATGTCTCTTTCCTGAAACGCCTCTCTTGAATTCATCGATTGTTCAACGGAGCTATGTCATGGTGGTTTTCAGGTATTTTGGTTAAAACTGCCTCAAATTAGAACTAAGTACCTTTTTCGTACATGAAATGCTTATAGAGCACATATCAAGTGAATTTTCGAAGCGAAAATAAACCATAATCTGTGTTTTAGCTATTTTTTCCAAGACAGAAGCGACAAACTTGAAAGAATTAGCGTCAGAAGAACTAGTTAAAGAAAACTTGGAACCTTATTTTTTTTCACTGATACAAATATGTCTTTTGGCTTTTAAAAGTAACACTAGAAATGGTGACATAGCCCCTTGAACTACCTATTTTTGGTTTACTTGCACACATTAGCGAGTTTACGCAACGCCGACAAATGATTTTACATTCTACTTAAGAATTTCGCGAATCTCTGAGGGCCGGTTATTTAAACAAAGTTTGGACGGTGTTTAACAAAACCGCGGTGTTACCCAATTTCAATATCTGGCTAACCCTAATATTTAAACGCTATTCACTACAAACAATGTCAAGAAGGCATATGACGCAGACTAGAAAGAACATTTACCTCTTTGAAATAGCCAACTTAGTAGGGAGGTCCATTAATTTTCTTAAACCGCGGTCTGAGTTAGACTTTGTTTAACTAACTAACTAACTAAGATTTTGAGATCTGTTGTGCGGAAAAGTGAGATTTTGCCAAAAGTTGCTCCGCACAGCCCCAAACGTACGTTTTGTGTACTTTTCATAGAAATCGCACTGTTTCCCGATTTGGCGATGATTTGAGACCAGTGCGCCGATTTTGAGATCTGTTGTGCGGAAAAGTGAGATTTCGCCAAAACTTCTCCGCACGGCCCCAAACGTGCGTTTTGTGCACTTTTCATAGAAATCGCACTGTTTCCCGATTTGGCGTTGATTTGAGACCAGTGCGCCGATTTTGAGATCTGTTGTGCGGAAAAGTGAGATTTTGCCAAAAGTTGCTCCGCACGGCCCCTAACGTCCGTTTTGTGCACTTTTCATAGAAATCGCACTGTTTCCCGATTTGGCGTTGATTTCAGACCAGTGCGCCGATTTTGAGATCTGTTGTGCGGAAAAGTGAGATTTTGCCAAAAGTTGCTCCGCATGGCCCCAAACGTGCGTTTTGTGCACTTTTCATAGAAATCGCACTGTTTTCCCGATTTGGCCATGATTTGAGACCACTACAGCGATTTTGAGATCTTGTGTGCGGAAAGTCAGATTTTGCCAAAACTTGCTCCGCACGGCCCCAAACGTGCGTTTTGTGCACTTTTCACAGAAATCGCACTGTTTCCCGATTTGGCGATGATTTGAGACCAGTACGCTGAAGAGTGTCATCAGTATTCATTTATGAAATCACTCAGTATATACGTAGAGCGACGACTGATACCGAAGCTACGCGAAATATTCACGAAGAGGCTGCTTAAGGTTTCAGTATCAATAATTGCACCTTAGTACCCAACAGATAACTCAAAGGTTATGTCGAATAAACAATTTATTTCTCCATCTCACAAACATTAACTATGCAAATACAACTAAGTGAACAAGCTCAAAATAGACTGAGCGGTTATAACGAACGCATTTTGGTTTGAGATAAACGCTACGATTGACAGTGCTTCTCAAACAAAGAAGGGCAACGTTGATTTCCAACTAAACTGTAACCACTTCAATTCTTGCAATACTGTACTTTATCCCGAAACAATTACTTTTGTTATCCTCTGTACAACCTTTTTATGGAACTAAGTTGTATATTTTGTGGCATTTCGAAATATAACGTGGAAATAAGCGAAGAGAAATTTTAGTATTTTGGCGGAACAGTGTCATCCGTATGCATTTATGAAATGAGTATATACCAAGAGCGACGACTGATACCAAAGTTACACGAAATATTCACGAATAGGCTGCGTAAGGGTGCTGCATCAATATTTGAACCTTAGGACCCAACAGATGACTTAAAAGTTATTACGAATATACAATTTATTTCTCCATGTCACAAACATTAACTGAGCAAATCCAACTAAGTGAAGAAGCTCAAAATAGACGGAGCGGTTATAACGCACGCATTTTGGTTTGAGATAAACGCCACGTTTGACAGTGCTTCTCAAATAAAGAAGGGCAACGTTGATTTCAAACTAAACTGTAATCCACTTCAATCCTTGCAATCCTGCACTTTATCTCCAAACAATTGCTTTTCTTTTGCTCTATAGAATCGTTTTATCGAACTAAGTTGTATATTTTGTGGAATTTGGCGATATAACGTGTAAATAAGCCGAGAAATTTTACTATTTTAGAGGAACGGTGTCATCAATATCCAATTATAAAAAGAGTATTTACGAAGAGCGACGACTGATACGGAAGATACCCGAAATATTCACGAAGAGGCTGCGTAAGGTTTCAGCATCAATAATTGCGCCTTACGAGCCAACGGATGACTCAAAAGTTATGACGAATAAACAATTTATATCTCCATTTCACAAACATTAACTAAGCAAATGCAACTAAGTGAAGAAGCTGAAAATAGACGGAGCGGTTATAACGCACGCATTTTGGTTTGAGATAAATGCCACGATTGACAGTGCTTCTCAAACAAAGAAGGACAACGTTGATTTGAAACTAAACTGTAATCCACTTCAATTCTTGCAATCCTGTACTTTATCTCCAAATAATTACTTTTGTTTTCCTCTGTAGAATCTTTTTATCGAACTAAGTTGTATATTTTGTGGCATTTAGCGATATAACGTGGAAATAAGCGAAGAGAAATTTTACTATTTTGGCGGAAGAGTGTCATCAGTATTCATTTATGAAATCACTCAGTATATACAAAGAGCGACGACTGATACCGAAGATACCCGAAATATTCACGAAGAGGCTGCGTAAGGTTTCTGTATCAATAATTGCACCTTAGGACCCAACAGATAACTCAAAAGTTATGTCGAATAAACAATTTATTTCTCCATCTCACAAACATTAACTAAGCAAATGTAACTAAGTGAAGAAGCTCAAAATAGATGGAGCGGTTATAACGCACGCATTTTGGTTTGAGAGAAATGCCACGATTGACAGTGCTTCTCAAACAAAGAAGGGCAACGTCGATTTGAAACTAAACCGTAATCCACTTCAATCGTTGCAATCCTGCACTTTATCTCCAAATAAATACTTTTGTTTTCCTTTGTAGAATCTTTTTATCGAACTAAGTTGTATATTTTGTGGAATTTGGCGATATAACGTGAAAATAAGCGAAGCGAAATTTTACTATTTTAGAGGAACAGTGTCATCAGTATCCATTTATAAAAAGAGTATTTACGAGGAACGACGACTGATACCGAAGATACCCGAAAATATTCACGAATAGGCTGCGTAAGGTTTTTGTATCAATAATTGCACCTTAGGAGCCAACAGATAACTCAAACGTTATGACGACGTTGATCTCACAAACATTAACTAAGCAAATGCAACTAAGTAAAGAAGCTCAAAATAAACGGAGTGGTTATAACGCACGTATTTTGGTTTGAGATAAATGCCACGATTGACAGTGTTTGTGAAACAAAGAAGGCCAACGTTGATTTTAAACTAAACTATAATCCACTTCAATCCTTGCAATCCTGCACTTTATCTGCAAACAATTCATTTTGTTATCCTCTGTAGAACCGTTTTATGGAACTAAGTTGTATATTGTGTGGCATTTGTGTGGAAATAAGCGAAGAGAAATTTTACTATTTTGGTGGGAAAATGTCATCAGTATTCATTTATGAAATGAGTATATACCAAGAGCGACGACTCACTGACTGACTGACTGACTGACTGACTTCTGTCCAGAACTCTTCACGTTCTTAAGAAAGTAGCAGAAGAGAACGAAATGGAACAATTAGCAAGAAGCCTACCACAAGGAGACAATGTAATTGCATTTTCTTTTGACAGACAGAATTGCCTGGTTAATAGAAACTGGCTATAAGAGCGTGTCAAAATACGTCCCAAATGTTGTTCGTTTGACACGGCAGAGTATCAATTCGTATCCTATCATCTCAGACAGTACAATCGCATATCCAGAACACGAGTCCTTTCCAGCAAAGATGCAGACGAGTACTTTTTTGTCAACAAGCACGGTACGGAATTCAAAACATCTGGGAGCTTTTCAAAGTATCTGTCGCAAGTCTATAAGGAAAATCTGGGGTTTCCCTGCGCAATTAACGATATGAGACGCTCTCGTTGAGCACTTTCTTTCTTTGTCAGACAGTTCCGATGGAAGACTAGCGGAATCGCTTGCGCGTGTTTGCAAGCACAGTTTAAGGGCCCAAATTGAAATTTACGATCGTCGAACTGAGACTGAGCGCAGGTCGGTAGCTATGCGCTATTTAAACAGATCAGCAGTCAATTTCATCTTGGACGAACCTCCCAGTACCTCAAAGGAAGTCAGCGACGAGGAAGAAACCTCGGACGTCGACGAACTGCCGTCACCGGTACAAATTTTGCGCACTCGTCACGGCCGATGCTATTTGCGAACGCCCCAGTGTGTTTTTAGGCAAGGTTCTTAAGTACACTGCAGACGGAAAGACCGCTCGACTCGGTTGGCTCAAAGAATCGGAAACTCGCCCGAATTACTTCCAGTTTTAAACAGGGTCTGACGTGTGGGAAGAGAAAGTCAATGCTCTAATCTACCCAGTAGATGTCACTTTTCATCGACTCGACGGAACGCACGAGCTTCGAACAAAAAAGCAACGAACACAACGCCTAAGTTAAGAAGGGCTGAGTGCAGAGTTAATACCAAATTTTGGTAAGGACCATTCGTAAGAGCAACACCTGTTCTTCTAATCCGTTCAAAAGATTAAGCGCGAATTGTCTCTTTCCTGAAACGCCTCTCTTGAATTCTGAGATTGTTCAACGGAGCTATGTCATGGTGGTTTTCAGGTATTTTGGTTAAAACTGCCTCAAATTAGAATTAAGTACCTTTTTCGTACATGAAATGCTTATAGAGCAGATATCAAGTGAATTTTCGAAGCGAAAATAAACCATAATCTGCGTTTTAGCTATTTTTTCCAAGACAGAAGCGACAAACTTGAAAGAATTAGCGTCAGAAGAACTAGTTAAAGAAAGCTTGGAACCTTATTTTTTTCACTGATACAAATATGTCTTTTGGCTTTTAAAAGTAACACTAGAAATGGTGACATAGCCCCTTGAACTATCTATTTTTGGTTTACTTGCACACATTAGCGAGTTTACGCAACGCCGACAAATGATTTTACATTCTACTTAAGAATTTCGCGAATCTCTGAGGGCCGGTTATTTAAACAAAGTTTGGACGGTGTTTAACAAAACCGCCGTCTTACCCAATTTCAATCTGGCTAACCCTAATATTTAAACGCTATTCACTACAAACAATGTCAAGAAGGCATATGACGCAGACTAGAAAGAACATTTACCTCTTTGAAATAGCCAACTTAGTAGGGAGGTCCATTAATTTTCTTAAACCGCGGTCTGAGTTAGACTTTATTTAACTAACCATTTTTCGTTTCTTCTTCAATGTACAACTACAGTTTAAACAATTTATTTCTCCATCTCAAACATTAACTAAGCAAATGCAACTAAATGAAGAAGCTGAAAATAGACGGAGCGGTTATAACGCACGCATTTTGGTTTGAGATAAATGCCACGATTGACAGTGCTTCTCAAACAAAGAAGGGCAACGTTGATTTCAAACCAAACTGCAATCCACTTCAATCCTTGCAATCCTGCACTTTATCTCAAAATAATTACTTTTGATTTCCTCTGTAGAATCTTGTTATCGAACTAAGTTGTATATTTTATGGCATTTGGCGATATAACGTGGAAATAAGCGAAGAGAAATCTTACTATTTTGGCGGAAGAGTGTCATGAGTATTCATTTATGAAATCACTCAGTATATACGAAGAGCGACGACTGATACCGAAGATACCCGAAATATTCACGAAGAGGCTGCGTAAGGTTTCTGTATCAATAATTGCACCTTAGGACCCAACAGATAACTCAAAAGTTATGCCGAATAAACAATTTCTTTCGTTATCTCACAAACATTAACTAAGCAAATGCAACTAAGTGAAGAAGCTCAAAATAGACGGAGCGGTTGTAACGCACGCATTTTCGTTAGAGATAAACGCCACGATTGACAGTGCTTCTCAAACAAAGAAGGACAACGTTCATTTGAAACTAAGCTGTAATCCACTTCAATCCTTGCAATCCTGCACTTTATCTGCAAACAATTACTTTTGTTATCCTCTGTAGAACCTTTTTATCGAACTAAGTTGTATATTGTTTGGAAATAAGCGAAGAGAAATTTTATTATTTTGGCGGAACAATGTCATCAGTATTCATTTATGAAATGAGTATATACCAAGAGCGATGACTGACTGACTGACTGACTTATGTCCAGAATTTTTCGCGTTCATAAGAAAGTGTCAGAAGAGAACGAAATCGAACAATTAGAAAGAAGCCTACCACTAGGAGACAATGTAATTGCATTTTCTTTTGACAGACAGAATTGCCTGGTTAATAGAAACTGGCTATAAGAGCGTGTCAAAATACGTCCCAAATGTTGTTCGTTTGACACGGCAGAGTATCAATTCGTATCCTATCATCTCAGACAGTACAATCGCATATCCAGACCACGACTCCTTTCCAGCAAAGATGCACACGAGTACTTTTTTGTCAACAAGCACGGTACGGAATTCAAAACATCTGGGAGCTTTTCAAAGAATCTGTCGCAAGTCTTTAAGGAAAATCTGGTCTTTCCCTGCGCAATTAACGAAATGAGACGCTCTCGTTGAGCACTTTCGTTCTTTGCCAGACAGTTGCGATGGAAGACTAGCGGAATCGCTTGCGCGTGTTTGCAAGCACAGTTTAAGAGCCCAAATTGAAATTTACGATCGTCGTACTGAGTCTGAGCGCAGGTCGGTAGCTATGCGCTATTTAAACAGATTAGCAGTCAATTTCATCTTGGACGAACTTCCCAGTACCTCAAAAGAAGTCAGCGACGAGGAAGAAAGCTCGGACGTCGACGAACTGCTGTCACCGGTAGAAATTTGCGCACTCGTCACGGCCGATGCTACTTGCGAACGCCCCAGTGTGTTTTTAGGCAAGGTTCTTAAATACACTGCAGACGGAAAGACCGCTCGACTCGGTTGGCTCAAAGAATCGGAAACTCGCCCGAATTACTTCCAGTTTTAAACAGGGTCTGACGTGTGGGAAGAGAAAGGCAATGCTCTAATCTACCCAGTAGATGTCACTTTTCATCGACTCGACGGAACGCACGAGCTTCGAATAAAAAAGCAACGAACACAACGCCTGCGTTATAACCGCTCCGTCTATTTTCAGCTTCTTTATTTAGTTGCATTTGCTTAGTTAATGTTTGAGATGAAGAAATAAATTGGTTAAACTGTAGTTGTACATTGAAGAAGAAACGAAAAATGGTTATTTAAACAAAGTCTAACTTAGACCGCTGTTTAAGAAAGTTAATGGACCTCCCAACTAAGTTGGCTATTTTAAAGAGGTAAATGTTTTTTCTAGTCTGTGTCATATGCCTTCTTGACATTGTTTGTAGTGAATAGCGTTTAAATATTAGGGTTAGCCAGATTGAAATTGGGTAAGACCGCGGTTTTGTTAAACACCTTCCAGACTTTGTTTAAATAACCGGCCTTCAGAGATTCGCGAAATTCTTAAGTAGAATGTAAAATCATTTGTCGGGGTTGCGTAAACTCGCTAATGTGTGCAAGTGAACCAAAAATAGATAGTTCAAGGGGCTATGTCACCATTTCTAGTGTTACTTTTAAAAGCCAAAAGACATATTTGTATCAGTGAAAAAAAAAATAAGGTTCCAAGTTTTGTTTAACTAGTTCTTCTGCCAGTTCTCTAGAAGTAATCATAAGTGTCTTGGGTTGCAGATGGCCAGGATGAAAATCTCGAAAAACTGAGGCTAATTCTTTCAAGTTTGTCGCTTCTGTCTTGGAAAAAATAGCTAAAACTCAGATTATGGTTTATTTTCGCTTCGAAAATTCACTTGATAATGTGCTCTATAAGCATTTCATGTACGAAAAAGGTACTTAGTTCTAAATTGAGGCAGTTTTAACCAAAATACCTGAAAACCACCTTGACATAGCTCCGTTGAACAATCGCTGAATTCAAGAGAGGCGTTTCAGGAAAGAGACATTTCGACCTTAATCTTTTGAACGGATTAGAAGAACAGGTGTTGCTTTTACGAATGGTCCTTATCAAAATTTGGCATTAAATCTGCACTCAGCCCTTCTTAACTTAGGCGTTGTGTTCGTTGCTTTTTTGTTCGAAGCTCGTGCGTTCCGTCGAGTCGATGAAAAGTGACATCTACTGGGTAGATTAGAGCATTGATTTTCTCTTCCTACACGTCAGACCCTGTTTAAAACTGGAAGTAATTCGGGTGAGTTTCCGATTCTTTGAGCCAACCGAGTCGAGAGGTCTTTCCGTCTGCAGTGTACTTAAGAACCTTGCCTAAAAACACACTGGGGCGTTCGCAAATAGCATCGGCCGTGACGAGTGCGCAAAATTTGTACCGGTGACGGCAGTTCGTCGACGTCCGAGCTTTCTCCCTCGTCGCTGACTTCCTTTGAGGTACTGGGAGGTTCGTCCAAGATGAAATTGACTGCTGATCTGTTTAAATAGCGCATAGCTACCGACCTGCGCTCAGACTCAGTACGACGATCGTAAATTTCAATTTGGGCTCTTAAACTGTGCTTGCAAACACGCGCAAGCGATTCCGCTAGTCTTCCATCGGAAGTGTCTGGCAAAGAAAGAAAGTGCTCAACGAGAGCGTCTCATTTCGTTAATTGCGCAGGGAAAGACCAGAGTTTCCTTAAAGACTTGCGACAGATACTTTGAAAAGCTCCCAGATGTTTTGAATTCCGTACCGTGCTTGTTGACAAAAAAGTACTCGTGTGCATCTTTGCTGGAAAGGAGTCGTGGTCTGGATATGCGATTGTACTGTCTGAGATGATAGGATACGAATTGATACTTTGTCGTGTCAAGCGAACAACATTTGGGACGTATTTTGACACGCTCTTATAGTCAGTTTCTATTAACCAGACAATTCTGTCTGTCAAAAGAAAATGCAATTACATTGTCTCCTTGTGGTAGGCTTCTTGCTAGTTGTTCGATTTCGTTCTCTTCTGCTACTTTCTTAAGAACGCGAAGAGTTCTGGACAGAAGTCAGTCAGTCAGTCAGTCAGTCTGTCGTCGCTCTTGCTATATACTCATTTTATAAATGAATACTGATGACATTGTCCCACCAAAATAGTAAAATTTCTCTTCGCTTATTTCCACACAAATGCCACACAATATACAACTTGGTTCCATAAAAAGGTTGTACAGAGTATAACAAAAGTAATTGTTTGCAGATAAAGTGCACGATTGCAAGGATTGAGGTGGATTACAGTTTAGTTTAAAATCAACGTTGGCCTTCTTTGTTTCAGAAACACTGTCAATCGTGGCATTTATCTGAAACCAAAATACGTGCGTTATAACCACTCCGTTTATTTTGAGCTTCTTTACTTAGTTGCATTTGCTTAGTTAATGTTTGTGAGATGAAAAAATAAATTGTTTATTCGTCATAACGTTTGAGTTATCTGTTGGCTGCTAAGGTGCAATTATTGATACAAAAACCTTACGCAGCCTATTCGTGAATATTTCGGGTATCTTCGGTATCAGTCGTCGTTCCTCGTAAATACTCTTTTTATAAATGGATACTGATGACACTGTTCCTCTAAAATAGTAAAATTTCTCTTGGCTTATTTTCACGTTATATCGCCAAATTCCACAAAATGTACAACTTAGTTCGATAAAACGATTCTATAGAGCAAAAGAAAAGTAATTGTTTGAAGATAAAGTGCAGGATTGCAAGGATTGAAGTGGATTACAGTTTACTTTAAAATCAACGTTGCCCTTCTTTGTTTGAGAAGCACTGTCAATCGTGGCGTTTATCTCAAACCAAAATGCGTTCGATATAACCGCTCAGTCCATTTTGAGCTCTTCACTTAGTTGTATTTGCTTAGTTAATGTTTGTGAGATGGAGAAATAAATTGTTTATTCGACATAACTTTTGAGTTATCTGTTGGGTCCTAAGGTGCAATTATTGATACAGGAACCTTACGGAGCCTCTCGTGAAGATTTCGGGTATCTTCGGTATCAGTCGTCGCCCTTCGTATATACTGAGTGATTTCATAAATGAATACTGATGACAGTCTTCCGCCAAAATAGTAAAATTTCTCTTCGCTTATTTCCACGTTATATCGCCAAATGCCACAAAATATACAACATAGTTCGATAACAAGATTCTACAGAGGAAAACAAAAGTAATGATTTGGATTAGTAGGATTGCAAGGAATCAAGTGGATTGCCGTTTAGTTTCAAATCAACGTTGCCCTTCTTGTTTGAGAAGCACTGTCAATCGTGGCGTTTATCTCAAACCAAAATGCGTGCGTTACTACCGCTCCATCTATTTTCAGCTTCTTCACTTAGTTGCATTTGCTTAGTTAATGTTTGTGAAATGGAGAAATAAATTGTTTACTCGTCATAACTTTTGAGTCATCTGTTGGCTCGTAAGGCGCAATTATTGATGTTGAAACCTTACGCAGCGTCTTCCTGAATAATTCGGGTATCTTCCGTATCAGTCGTCGCTCTTCGTAAATACTCTTTTTATAAATGGATATTGATGACACTGTTCCTCTAAAATAGTAAAATTTCTCGGCTTATTTACACGTTATATCGCCAAATTCCACAAAATATACAACTTAGTTCGATAAAACGATTCTATAGAGCAAAAGAAAAGCAGTTGTTTGGAGATAAAGTGCAGGATTGCAAGGATTGAAGTGGATTACAGTTCAGTTTGAAATCAACGTTGCCCTTCTTTATTTGAGAAGCACTGTCAAACGTGGCGTTTATCTCAAACCAAAATGCGTGCGTTATAACCGCTCCGTCTATTTTGAGCTTCTTCACTTAGTTGGATTTGCTCAGTTAATGTTTGTGACATGGAGAAATAAATTGTATATTCGTTATAACTTTTAAGTCATGTGTTGGGTCCTAAGGTTCAAATATTGATGCAGAACCCTTACGGAGCCTATTCGTGAATATTTCGGGTAACTTTGGTATCGGTCGTCGCTCTTGGTATATACTCATTTCATAAATGCATACGGATGACACTGTTCCGCCAAAATACTAAAATTTCTCTTCGCTTATTTCCACGTTGTATTACGAAATACCACAAAATATACAACTTAGTTCCATAGAAAGGTTCTAAAGAGGATAAGAAAATCTCACTTTTCCGCACACCAGATCTCAAAATCGGCTTACTGGTCTAAAATCATCGCCAAATCGGGAAATCGGTGAGATTTCTATGAAAAGTGCACAAAACGCATGTTTCGGGCCGTGCGGAGCAAGTTTTGGCGAATTCTCACTTTTGCGCACACCAGATCTCAAAATCGGAGCACTGGTCTCATCATCGCCAAATCGGGAAACAGTGCGATTTCTATGAAAAGTGCACAAAACGCACGTTTGGTGCCGTACGGAGCTACTTTTGGCAAAATCTGTCTTTTCCGCACACAAGATCTCAAAATCCCTGTACTCGTCACAAATCATCGCCAAATCGGCAAAAACAGTGCGATTTCTAAGAAAACTGCACAAAACGCACGTTTGGGGCCGTGCGGAACATCTTTTGGCAAAATCTCACTATTCCGCACAACAGATCTCAAAATCGGCGTACTTGTCTCAAATCGACGCCAAATCGGGAAAACGGTGCGATTTCTATGAAAAGTGCACAAAACGCACGTTTGGGGCCGTACGGAGCAACTTTTGGCAAAATCTGTCTTTTCCGCACACAAGATCTCAAAATCGCTGTACTCGTCACAAATCATCGCCAAATCGGGAAAACAGTGCGATTTCTAAGAAAACTGCACAAAACGCACGTTTGGGGCCGTGCGGAGCATCTTTTGGCAAAATCTCACTATTCCGCACAACAGATCTCAAAATGGGCGTACTGGTCTCAAATCAACGCCCAATCGGGAAAACAGTGCGATTTCTATGAAAAGTGCAAAAAACGCAGGTTTGGGGCCGTGCGGAGCAACTTTTTGCAAAATCTCACTTTTCCGTATAACAGATCTCAAAATCGGCGCACTGGTCTCAAATCATCGCCAAATCGGGAAACCGTGCGATTTCTATGAAAAGTGCACAAAACGCACGTTTGGGGCGGTGCGGAGCAACTTTTGGCAAAATCTCACTTTTCCGCACACCAGATCTCAAAATCGGCGTACTGGTCTCAAATCATCGTAAAATCAGGAAAACAGTGCGATTTCTATGAAAAGTGCACAAAACGCACGTTTCGGGCCGTGCGGAGCAGGTTTTGGCGAAATCTCACTTTTCCGCACACCAGATCTCAAAATCGGCGCACTGGTCTTAAATCATCGCCAAATCGGGAAACAGTGTAATTTCTATGAAAAGTACACAACACGCACGTTTGGGGCCGTGCGGAGCAACTTTTGGCAAAATCTGACTTTTCCGCACAACAGATCTCAAAATCGGCGTACTGGTCTCAAATCAACGCCAAATCGGGAAAACAGTGCGATTTCTATGAAAAGTGCACAAAACGCACGTTTGGGGCCGTACGGAGCAACTTTTGGCAAAATCTGTCTTTTCCGCACACAAGATCTCAAAAGCGCTGTACTCGTCACAAATCATCGCCAAATCGGGAAAACAGTGCGATTTCTAAGAAAACTGCACGAAACGCACGTTTGGGGCCGTGCGGAGCATCTTTTGGCAAAATCTCACTATTCCGCACAACAGATCTCAAAATGGGCGTACTGGTCTCAAATCAACGCCAAATCGGGAAAAGAGTGCGATTTCTTTGAAAACTGCACAAAACGCACGTTTGGGGCCGTGCGGAGCAACTTTTGGCAAAATCTCACTTTTCCGCACAACAGATCTCAAAATCGGCGCACTGATCTCAAATCATCGCCAAATCGGAAAACAGTGCGATTTCTATGAAAAGTGCACAAAACGCACGTTTGGGGCCGTACGGAGCAACTTTTGGCAAAATCTGTCTTTTCCGCACACAAGATCTGAAAATCGCTGTACTGGTCTCAAATCATCGCCAAATCGGGAAAACAGTACGATTTCTATGAAAAGTGCACAAAACCCACGTTTAGGGCCGTGCGGAGGAACTTTTGGAAAAATCTGACTTTTCCGCACAACAGATCTCAAAATCGGCGTACTGGTCTGAAATCAACGCCAAATCGGGAAAACAGTGCGGTCTCTATGAAAAGTGCACACAACGCACGTTTGGGGCCGTGCGGAGCAACTTTTGGCAAAATCTCACTTTTCCGCGCAACAGATCTCAATATCGGTGCACTGATCTCAAATCATCGCCAAATCGGAAAAGAGTGCGATTTCTATGAAAAGTGCACAAAGCGCACGTTTGGCGCCGTGCGGAGCAACTTTTGGTAAAATCTCACTTTTCCGCACAACAGATCTCAAAATCGGCGCACTGAACTCAAATCATCGCCAAATCGGAAAACAGTGCGATTTCTATAAAAAGTGCACAAAACGCACGTTTGGGACCGTGCGGATCAACTTTTGGCAAAATCTGACTTTTCCGCACACCAGATGTCAAAATCGCTGTACTGGTCTCAAATCATCGCCAAATCGGGAAAACAGTACGATTTCTATGAAAAGTGCACAAAACCCACGTTTGGGGCCGTGCGGAGCAACTTTTGGAAAAATCTGACTTTTACGCACAACAGATCTCAAAATCGGCGTACTGGTCTGAAATCAACGCCAAATCGGGAAAACAGTGCGATCTCTATGAAAAGTGCACACAACGCACGTTTGGGGCCGTGCGGAGCGACTTTTGGCAAAATCTCACTTTTCCGCACAACAGATCTCAAAATCGGCGCACTGTTCTCAAATCATCGCCAAATCGGAAAACAGTGCGATTTCTATGAAAAGTGCACAAAACGCACGTTTGGGACCGTGAGGAGCAACTTTTCGCAAAATCTGACTTTTCCTTACACCAGATCTCAAAATCGGCGCACTGGTCTCAAATCATCGCCAAATCGGGAAACCGTGCGATTTCTATGAAAAGTGCACAAAACGCACGTTTGGGGCGGTGCGGAGTAACTTTTGGCAAAATCTCACTTTTCCGCACACCAGATCTCAAAATCGGCGTACTGGTCTCAAATCATCGTCAAATCGGGCAAACAGTGCGATTTCTATGAAAAGTGCCCAGAACACACGTTTGTGGCCGTACGGAGCAACTTTTGGTAAAATCTCACTTTTCCGCACAACAGATCTCAAAATCGGCGCACTGATCTCAAATCATCGCCAAATCGGAAAACAGTGCGATTTCTATGAAAAGTGCACAAAACGCACGTTTGGGACCGTGCGGAGCAACTTTTGGCAAAATCTGACTTTTCCGCACACCAGATGTCAAAATCGGCAGACTGGTCTCAAATCATCGCCAAATCTGAAAACAGTGCGATTTCTATGAAAAGTGCACAAGACGCACGTTTGGGGCGGTGCGGAGCAACTTTTGGCAAAATCTGACTTTTCCGCACACAGGATCTCAAAATGGGCCTACTGGTCTCAAATCATCGTCAAATCGGAAAACAGTGCGATTTCTATGAAAAGTGCACAAAACGCACGTTTGGGGCCGTGCGGAGCAACTTTTGGCAAAATCTCACTTTTGCGTATAACAGATCTCAAAATCGGCGCACTGGTCTCAAATCATCGCCAAATCGGAAAACAGTGCGATTTCTATGAAAAGTGCACAAAACGCACGTTTGGGGCGGTGCGGAGCAACTTTTGGCAAAATCTCACTTTTCCGCACACCAGATCTCAAAATCGGCTTACTGGTCTCAAATCAACGCCAAATCGGGAAATAGTGCGATTTGTATGAAAAGTGCACAAAGCGCACGTTTGGGTCCGTGCGGAGCAACTGTTAGCAAAATCTCACTTTTGCGCACACCAGATCTCACAATCGGCTTACTGGTCTCAAATCAACGCCAAATCGGGAAACAGTGCGATTTGTATGAAAAGTGCACAAAGCGCACGTTTGGGGCCGTGCGGAGCAAGTTTTGGCAAAATCTCACTATTCCGCACAACAGATCTCAAAATCGGCGCACTGGTCTCAAATCAACGCCAAATCGGGGAAACAGTGCGATTTCTATGAAAAGTGCACAAAACGCACGTTTGGGGCCGTGCGGAGCAACTTTTGGCAAAATCTCACTTTTCCGCCCACCAGATCTCAAAATCGCTGTACTGGTCTCAAATCATCGCCAAATCGGGAAAACAGTGCGATTTCTATGAAAAGTGCACAAAACACACGTTTGGGGCCTTGCGGAGCAAGTTTTGGCTAAATCTCACATTTCCGCACACGAGATCTGAAAATCGTCGTACTGGTCTCAAATCATCGCCAAATCGGGAAAACAGTGCGATTTCCATGAAAAGTGCACAAAACGCACGTTTGGGGCCGTGCCGAGCAAGTTTTGGCAAAATTTCACTTTTCCGTACACCAGATCTCAAAATCGTCGTACTGGTCTCAAATCATCGCCAAACCATCGCACGTTTGACATCTCACCAGATCTCAAAATCGTCGAACTGCTCTCAAATTATCGCCAAATCGGGAAAACAGTGCGATTCTTATAAAAAGTGCACAAAACGCACGTTTGGGGCGGTGCGGAAGAAGTTTTCTCAAAATCTCTCTTTCCCGCACACCAGATCTCAAAATCGCCGTACTAATCTCAAATCATCGCCAAATCGGGTAAACAGTGCGATTTCTATGAAAAGTGCACAAAACGCACGTTTGGGGCCGTGCGGAGCAAGGTTTGGCAAAATCTCACTTTTCCACACACCAGATCTCAAAATTGTCGTACTGGTCTCAAATCATCGCCAAAGCGGGAAAACAGTACGATTTCTATAAAAGTGCACGAAACGCACGTTTGGGGCGGTGCGGAGAAAGCTTTGGCAAAATCTCACTTTTCCGCACACCAGACCTCAAAATCGTCGTACTGGTCTCAAATCATCGCCAAATCGGGAAAACAGTGCGATTTCTATGAAAAGTGCAGAAAACGCACGTTTGTGGCCGTACGCAGCAAGTTTTTGGTAAATCTCACTTTTCCGCACACCAGATCTCAAAATCGGCGTAATGGTCTGAAATCATCGCCAAATTGGAAAACTAGTGAGAATTCTATGAAAAGTGTACAAAACGCACGATTGGGGCCGTGCGGAGCAAGTTTTGGCAAAATCTCACTTTTCCACACACAAGATCATAAAATCACGGTACTGGCCTCAAATCATCGCCAAATCGGGAAAATAGTGCGATTTCTATGAAAACTGCATATAACGCACGTCTGGGTCCGTTTGGAGCAAGGTTTGGCAAAATCATACATTTCAGCACACCAGATCTGAAATTCGTGGTACTGGTCTCAATTCGTCGTCAAATTGGAAAAATTGTGATACTTCTATGAAAAGTACACAAAACGCACGTTTGGGGCGGCGAGGAGCAAGTTTTGGCAAAATCTCACTTTTGAGCACATCAGATCTCAAAATTTGTCGTACTGGCATCAAATCATCGCGAAATCGGGAAAACAGTGCGATTTCTATGAAAAGTGCACAAAACGCACGTTTGGGGCCGTGCGGAGCAAGTTTTGGCAAAATCTCACTTTTCCGCACACAAGATCTCAAAATCGGCGTACTGGTCTCTAATCATCGCCAAATCGGGAAAACAGTGCGATTTCTATGAAGAGTGCACAAAACGCACGTTTGGGGCCGTGCGGAGCAAGTTTTGGCAAAATCTCACTATTCCGCACAACAGATCTCAAAATCGGCGCACTGGTCTCAAATCAACGCCAAATCGGGAAAATAGTGCGATTTCTATGAAAACTGCATATAACGCACGTCTGGGTCCGTTTGGAGCAAGGTTTGGCAAAATCATACATTTCAGCACAGCAGATCTGAAATTCGTGGTACTGGTCTCAATTCGTCGTCAAATTGGAAAAATTGTGATACTTCTATGAAAAGTACACAAAACGCACGTTTGGGGCGGCGAGGAGCAAGTGAAAAGAAAATTCTGAGCAGAAGCTAGCTGTTCTAATATACAATTTACAACTTTTAATCGGCCTACTGGTTTCAAATCATCGCCAAATCGGAAAAAAGTGCGATTTCTATGAAAAGTGCACAAAACGCACGTTTGGGGCCGTGCGGAGCAAGTTTTGGCAAAATCTCACTTTTCCGCACACAAGATCTCAAAATCGGCGTACTGGTCTCTAATCATCGCCAAATCGGGAAAACAGTGCGATTTCTATGAAGAGTGCACAAAACGCACGTTTGGGGCCGTGCGGAGCAAGTTTTGGCAAAATCTCACTATTCCGCACAACAGATCTCAAAATCGGCGCACTGGTCTCAAATCAACGCCAAATCGGGAAAATAGTGCGATTTCTATGAAAACTGCATATAACGCACGTCTGGGTCCGTTTGGAGCAAGGTTTGGCAAAATCATACATTTCAGCACACCAGATCTGAAATTCGTGGTACTGGTCTCAATTCGTCGTCAAATTGGAAAAATTGTGATACTTCTATGAAAAGTACACAAAACGCACGTTTGGGGCGGCGAGGAGCAAGTTTTGGCAAAATCTCACTTTTGAGCACACCAGATCTCAAAATTTGTCGTACTGGCATCAAATCATCGCCAAATTGGTAAAACAGTGCGATTTCTATGAAAAGTGCACAAAACGCACGTCTGCGGCCGTACTGATTATTACTTTTTTCATTATTATTATACCACAATTATTTATTACCTTATTTTCACATATTTATTTATTCATTTATTTTTGCACTTTGCACTGGAATTTGCTAGATGTCCTTATAGGATTTTGCAAATAAATTATGTAGATGTAGACGGTAGAGGAGCAAGTTTTGGCAAAATCATACACTTCCGCACACCAGATCTGAAATTCATGGTACTTGTCTCAAATCATCGCCTAATTGGAAAAATAGTGAGACTTCTATGAAAAGTACACAAAACACACGTTTGGGGTGGTGACGAGCAAGTTATGGCAAAATCTCACTTTTGAGCACACCAGATCTCAAAATCGTCGTACTGGGGGGGGGGGGGGGGGGGGGGTAAAATTTTCAAATTGTGATTGCAGTGGGGAGGGGGGTGGGTATAACTTTTGTTTGAAAGTTTATTGTGGGGGTACCATACAGCAGATTTTTTAGAAAACTACCGCCCTCCCCCTCTAGGGCGTATCGTATCGGTCCCTTAAACATGTAAAAATATCCTGGCCATGAAGAAACTGAAAACAACTATATCTATTTGCTGCAGTAAAATGAACAAGCTTGCAGGGAATTCTTAATTTTTGCAAGAAAACATTTCCTTAATTTACCCTTAGACTTGTTTAGTTGAAGTAACTCTTAAACCGGATTTAATTGCACGAGAACTCTGAACAACATCCGCCATCTTGCTAAAACATGATGTTGGCCAAGTGAACCTGGGGAAAGTGAACCAGCAGTTTTAGCCTACAGAGCATGCACTGTATCATTCAGTAAATTCGTTATTTTAGCGGGCATTTTAGTTGTTGGAAGAAAAGTACAAAGAATCTGAAGTCTTAACAGCCTAAAGAAGAAAAAATATGGATAATCTTTCTAAATCTAGGTAAGTGAAAAAATGAATCTCTGGTGCAGTTTTATTGCTTAAAACACAAACACAATCAGCTTCATATACACAACACATTGCTTTGTCTTAGATCTGTTTGAAATGAACATGCATGCATTTTTGTTCAGTCTTTTGAGAACTGTTTTTCCACAGTCAGTCCTTCCCAATTATATATTAAGCACAAATAACACTACAAACTGTAGCTGACACCATGATAGAGGGAAACTACATGTAGCTAGACAATATTTATAATTTCATAAAGGAGCTTAGATGCAATAGGGATGATATCTGTTTACAAACATTCTTTTTGTTATTCAAATGACGTGCCAGCCACTGGAACAAAAGAATCCTTTGTTTCGGCAGCCAATTTAAGGCTCTGGTTGGCACATTAATAACAATTGGTGACGTCATTGATATCTTCCCTATACATGTATATCAGTAATAAGCTTACTGACTTCCTTGCCTTGAGATTTGTTGTCTGTTTTCAAAATGTGATCTTGATTTAGAAGCTTAACTTTTAAGCTTACGTGTACCTTATAATCATTTGTGTATATGCTGAATTGAAGAGGAGATATTATTAAATAGACAAGGAACTGACTGAAAATGCTTTGTTTTGTTGTAGCTATTCTATATGGATGACAATGAAAGCTTTCAAACAGCTAGCTTAAAGGAAATAGTTATCAAACCTCCACTCAGCTAAGTTTGAAACAAACAATTTAAAATCATATTTTTCTTTTTTGCAAGTGTCTAATTCAATTTTATAATAATGAACTTAAGTTCTGGCACAGTCATACTGCAGCCTTTTTAAAGAAATAATCAAATTGCTATTTACTTATTAAGTTATAATAATACATGTACATTTATGAAGACAGACGATTATTTTTACATGCCATATTTATATATTACATAGGGCTCAATGAATCATATGTAATTAATTATAGATAGAAATCCAAATCAAGAGTTTGTTTTATGTATGATTATTTTGGGTTAAGGTTGTAGAAAATGCAATGATATCAAGCTTACTTTAATTAACAAATAAATCATCAAACAATTTCTTTTGTGTATATTAATTTTAATTGTTATTAAAAACATACCAACACATGTGTAGCACATGAAATACACATGTGTTGCACATGAAAGTTCATTCATTCATTTTATTTTGCCATTAACCACATTAAAAATATATAATAATAATAATAATAAACAATACACTAGAAATTTATAACAACTTAAAAGACAATAGACTACAAAATGTTTAAGGTGGTAGTGACAATAAGGAAGCCTATATGTAGAAGCCGGGGGCTTATGAACTATAGGCTTCCTGACAATATAAGATACATCATACGAATTATGGGGACAGCATGAAATATAAAATGTATTATTTTAAAAAGAAAAGAAAAGAAGAAGTATGTAGCTCAACAAAGAGTATTTTTGACTAGGAAAGAAGGAATTTTGCCAAACAAACAGATGCTTTCACTGTTTTGAATTTCATGACTTAACAAGTTGAAAAACTAATAGGTCCTTGAAACCGAATTGAGAAGTTTCGAATATTAATAGTTCGACAGGGAGGTACTGTTATGTAAAAAAGGTTGCAATTTCTAGTATAATGAGAATGTAACTGGCTTGCAAGAGTAAACATATCACAAAGTGCACATGTGTAACACATGAAATACACATGTGTAACACATGAAATACACATGTGTAACACATGAATTAGTACAGTACACATGTGTTATACCATGATTTTGGTGGGCAAATTTCAGTGTGTTTCACAGTACATTGTGTTTTTTTTATACGCATGTGTTACACCATGTGTAAATTAAATGTCTCCTGTCACATGAAATTCACATGTGTCCTGCACCAAAGTTACATATGGCCAGCATCTTATAGGAAATTAAATTTTGCATCTTTTGATACCAATGTTTTTATAATATCGAATACACATGAAATACACATGTGTAACACATGAATTAGTACACATGTGTTACACCATGATTTTGGTGGTCAAATTTCAGTGTGTTTCACATGTGTTACGTCATGTGTAAATTAAATGTCTCCTGTCACATGAAATTCACGTGTGTCCTGCATCAAAGTTACATATGGCCAGCATCTTATAGGAAATTAAATTTTGCATCTTTTGATACCAATGTTTTTATAATATCGAATATTGCCGGAGCTATTGATCACACATGTTGTACTACCCCCCAAGTTGCCGTTTTGGGGTCTTATCGTAAAAAAATTATCAAAATTAGATGTTTTAATATTTTTTGATAATGTTTTGAGACATGAATTAACAGTCATTGATATAACATTTTTAGAGGTAACTCGACGTTTGACTGTATTTTGTTGAGTAATGGACTTCTAAGTTTGAGTCTTTTTCAAAATTGTTTTTTTTTTGCGAAAATTTAAAGTTCAACTTTAACCAATGATTTCTCAAAAACTAAAAATGGCTACCTAACTAAAGACTGGCAACCCAGGATCTTACAGCTAGTTTATATGCTAATAAGCATAGTAATTTTGAAGTTTCTGAATGTTGAATACAACTGGAGAAACTGTTGCACAACTTGGTGCTAGTCAAATGCGAAATTGAGCATATTATGACCCCCAACTAAGACCACTAAAGCCATCCAATGAAAGGTGGAAGTGGCCTTGATTTAGAAGCACATTTTTAAATATTGGAACCTAGTTCATAACTGTAGCCTATGCAGCCGGAAAGTGTTGCCTTTCATTGGCAAAAATATGCAAAAACCCTGTACGATTTCAGCATTAGCACTAGCATTAGCGGGCGTCGATAAAACCCAGAACACAGAACATTCTGGAACATCCCAGAACATGAAAAAATTATAATCGTTATTATAAAAAAATAAATAAATAACTAAATAAATAATAAATAATCAAAAGAAGAGAAAAAAATGAAATAAAAATTAAAATTAACTGGTGTCATCTCCGAATATGAAAAAAAAATTTAGTTGGAAGTTGGGTGGGGAGGGGGTGTTGGATACAGTTTATGCAACTGACTGCAATGAGTGAAGGCTTACCTCTTTAAAATGTTTTTAATGAGGATGTCGGGAAGGGGGTGTTCTAGCTATCCCTATGCAGCCACGAGTTTGTCATGTGACGGTCATCCATCTGTAACGTTCTATTAATACAGTACTCAACTCGTTCAGATTCAAGACAACTTTATTGTAACAAATCATTTCCATTTATACTTTACATCTTATGCAATGCTACAAATATGGTGTTATACTTTACGCAATAGAGCTTGCATATTTCAGAGTGACAGCTTAAGATAAGTGCATAATAATTAACCAACTACAGGTTATTACCATCTTTTTATTTTTTTTATTTTTTTTTTATTAACTCCATTTTTTATTATTACATACGTTTTTTGAAGTTAATAACAAGATAAGAAAAAAAAATGGAGAAAAGCAAGATATAGGTAAACTAATTAATATATGCCTTTTAACTAAATTACATTTTTTTTAAGAAAAGAGAAAACACACTACTAAGAAAAGAATATAAACACAAAAGTAGTATAGCTGTTACAAGATTGGTGAGACAGTGATAAATACTGAGCAAAATAGTATTGGTAAAGTGCTCTTTTGAATTGTTGTTTAGTTTGCTGTTTGCATATGGATATTGGAATATCATTCCAGTAATATTGTTATCTACAATATGATCATAAATAGTTGGCAGGTATTTAATTTTACCATGTCAGAAAACTTAATAAGGCCAAGGTTCACATAATGGGGAGTAATATGATCACGAAGTGGTACGTTGTTGATGATTCTGACAACCTTATAATTTTGAAGCTTCACTAATTGTGATAACAGAGCTTTGTAGCGGAGCACTTGCCGGGCCGAAGGCCCGGCCGCTTTGCCCCATACTCATAGAACCCATGCCGTCATTTTTCATGGTCATGGCTAGCGTAATGTTTTGCGGGCGCGTTGTGTGCCCGCCTCCGAACACCCGCCGCCGAATGCCTGCCGCCGAATGCCCGCCGCCGAATGCCCGCCGTACGCTTTGGGCTACATTGTAGCTCGTACAACGTCATCAACATCCGGGATCTTTGAGGCTTTGTTTTTCGCGCGGCTATATACACAGCCATCAGCTCGGTAAACATGTTTTAAAAAGTTTGGATCTTTCGCTGGTCAGTGTTTAGCGGACAAGTAAAGTCGTTATTTCCCTGCATTTTTTCGCGGTTTGCTACTCAAGACAGGGGATACTAATTAAGGGATACTCAGAAGCCGCTTTAGTAGAAAAACAAGAGCTTTCTGGGATAAAATCTTGCTTCGAGGAACTTTATTTCAATGCAAGGAGATAAAATTGTTTGTTTTTATCACGGATTTCAGAACCAAAGGAGCGGAGATTTAGAGAATTAACAAGCAAGCGAGGGACTCATAAGACAAGTTAAACTGAACAGATTACATTTTTCGATGGGAATTTATGTTGATATCAATCTGTGATTGACTTTTTCCTTGTGTTCTTGTGTAGTTTTGGAGAATTATTTTAATTAAAACAAGCTTAACTTCAGTTGTATCGATTTCTTGAATTTCATCGGAGGCAGCTTGATGCGCTATATGAAAATGGTACGCGTTTTGCTTTTAAACATAAACTGATGGAGATTTGAATCAAATTTGTCGAAAGAAGATTGTGTTGTCCATTTTTATGTGTTTGTTCATTCATTACATAGATTGAAAAGTGATTTTATGGAAACAAAACAAGACTTAGACTTCACTCGCGTCGCCTTATGCAAATATTTTTGTGTATTTTTGCAATTTTGATTTCCAAATCAGTTTCTCGAGCAATTTTTGGCAAACAACAACTGTATTTTATTCGGAAAGTAGTCGTACTAGTTATTCTAGACAGAGAAAAGTTGTTTTTGTGAACTTTTGTACGGTCTAAATGTACTGTGCAGACTGTCGGGTAATAATTAAGCCTTAAGCTTACTGTTTTTGAGAATTGCTTATAAAACTGAAAAATAGCCCGGTCATCAATTTTAATTCTTGTGCTTCCGACCTTTCACCTTAGTTAAGTTTCACCTTAGTTACATGTAAGCTTTTTCAAAGTGCTATGCTGTTAGGCTCAGCCTATCTATACAATTATATTAATTTTACTATTACCCATGCCACACAATACGCAACCATAGGTAAGATTAAGGATAACAATTAGGGCTTTTATATGTCATTTAAGTTTTGCGATAATAATTACATTTTTACTAATTAAACTACATGTGTACTAAATAAATATAATCAATATGGTTGGGGTCGGTACAAAACGTGGACCCCCCATTCTGGACCCCCCATTTGGACCCCATCTGGACCCCCATCTGGACTCCTTCTGGACCCCCATCTGGACCCCCATCTGGACCCCTTCTGGACCCCTATCTGGACCCCTTCCGGACCCCTTCCGGACCCCCATCTGGACCCCCTCTTTTTCTTCCAGGAAATGGCCAAATGACAATTTTGAATAGACCAATTTCGATATATTAAAATTCATACTTGGCTCCGAGGCTTGGGGGAATAAAACAAAGGAAATGAATAATTCAATGCTGAACCTCGATGTGATTTCTTTTGTTTTATTCCCCCAAGCCTCGGAGCTAAGTATGAATTTTAATATATCGAAATTGGTCTATTAAAACATGTGTGCAAAGTAGGAAAAAATGTTAAAAAAATAATAATAAAAATTGAAATAAATAGAAGATAAAAACAACTGGGCGACAAAACAAATACAAAAACAAATAACGATGGTCTCTGAAAATACCAGATTCTACATCAAATAATAAAGAAACCTGAACACTCACCTCCATTTTAACAGCCAGGTAAGAATTAATGGAGGTGAGTGTTCAGGTTTCTTTATTATTTGATGTAGAATCTGGTATTTTCGGAGACCATCGTTATTTGTTTTTGTAGTTAACAAGTGGGCAAATGCTCCTGTTATCACACATAGTCGACAGCAAGATGTTCTAACCGCCCAGTGCTTCAACGGAATGGAACACTGAGTGGAAATAGTGAAGCATTACATGTATTATAAACGGAAAGTGGAATGTGACAAATGTGTAATTTTTATAGCGCTCTTCAGTTCCTTTTCAAGTTGCCCAGTTGTTTTCATCTTCTATTTATTTCAATTTTAATATTATTTTTTTTTACATTTTTTCCTACTTTGCACACATGTTTTAATTCAAAACTGTCATTTGGCCATTTCCTGGAAGAAAAAGAGGGGGTCCAGAAGGGGTCCAGATGAGGGTCCAGATGGGGGTCCAGATGGGGTCCAGAAGGGGGTCCAGAAGGGGGTCCAGAAGGGGGTCCAGATGGGGTCCAGATGGGGGTCCAGATGGGGGTACAGATGGGGTCCAGATGGGGGTCCAGAAGGGGTCCAGATGGGGTCCAAAAGGGGGGTCCAGAACGGGGGGTCCACGTTTTGTACCGACCCATATGGTCGTGCCATGACAGGAAACAATCAATAACTCAGCCTAGATATTTAATACTGTAAGACTGTTCAAGATACTGATCTGCTAGTTTGAGAGGGGGGTATAAATTAGAATTAATTTTTTGTTGTGGTTGAAAAACCTGGTATTTGGTCTTGCTTAAATTCAGGGTTAATTTATTTGAGCATAACCATTCATAGAGGGTTGGTAATTCACAGTTTATTTGTTGGAGCAGAACATCTAGATCTTTACCAGTTACAGTAAGCAAAGCATCATCGGCAAATAGTCTCATAGAAAAGTAGTTGGTTGCTTTAATAATATCATTTATATAAAAAGGAAAAGAAATGGACCTAGGATCGACCCTTGAGGTACTCCGGAATTTAGTAAGAGAAAATCAGACTCAACGCCATTAGTAAACACCTTTTGTTTCCGTTTGCTTAGGTACGACCTAAACCACTCAGGTTTTCAATATCTTAATATCATACAGGTTGAGTTTTGATAACAAAATAGAATGATTGACTGTATCAAATGCTTTGCTTAGCTAGGTGTAGAAATATCGATACAAACTTCCTTCATCAAGGGCTTTTGTTATCTCATCTATTAAATCTACCAAACAGTCAGTTGCAGTGCTTCCAGATCTAAAGCCATATTGATTAGATACTAAGATATTTTGAGTCGTGAAATAAAATGTTAGTTGATTAAGAATACACCGCTCAAAAATTTTACTTAATGCTGAAAGAACTGATATGGGTCGGTAGTTATTGCATGAGGAACGAGAGCCTTGTTTAAAGATCAGGATAACCTTGGCAATTTTTAAACTATCTTGCACGGAGATACACCTTGTTTAAGTGTTAAATTTATAATGTATGTAAGTTGTCTAAATATTTCAAGTGCAGCAGAGGATAATAACAAGGGGTGAACCTTGTCAAAACCAAAGGATTACTTTCTTGGTATCGATGCTTTCTAATACATTGTAGTAAGAAGACCTCCAGTTCATTTATTTTAGTAAAGCGAAAAGTAGATTTTTTTCCTTTTTATATAAGACGAAAAACGGCGATCCACTTTAGGCAGTTTAGATGCAAGTTCAATTGGAATATTGCAGAAGTACTTGTTAATGGCATTTGATATTGAAGCTGGTTTTTATCGTTAACTTGCAATTTGTTAATGTTTGAAGATGGCCGCTTTTTATTAATTATTAGATTAATGTTATCCCACATTTTATTGGTATCTTTAAGTACGGCATCGTAATATAATGCAGGATAAAATTTATTGATTGAAACAATCTTGTTTCGATAAATTTTGTATTGATTATAAAAATAGATGCTACGGGTTGTCAACCATTTTTTGTAAAGTTGATTACAAACTTTAATTGATTTCCTTAAGCCTACAGTCACCCAAGGTTTGTTTGATTTACCTTTAATCTTAACTGATTTAAGAGGTATGTGATTGCTTATCCTGTTTAAAATATGTAGAAATCTAGTTAAGCTTAAATTTGCATCACTAATATTGAAAACTGGCGTCCAATTTGCATTCCTTAATGTATCTCAGAAAGCATTCTTATCAAACCTTTTAAAATCTCTTATTTCAATTGAATCTGGAAATGGGGCTAAGTGTAGCTAGGATCATTACACATCTATGACTATGTGATCGCGAGAAGAGCTTAAGGTGGTCTTCCACTCAAAAAATTGTTTGTTTGTTTTTTCAAAACAAATTCATGGGAAATTTCCACCATCCTGATTAATAGTTTTGTACTGTGAGTTCAAAAAAATGTTCAGTTATCTTATAGTTGACTTGTTTAGTGCTGCAATTCTTTCAAAATGGGATTCTCAAGTGTTTACAGATTCCAATTTTGACATGTTCAAAAAAGCGAACGTTGCTAGCTAGACATCTTATTTTTGAGTGGAAGACCACCTTAATCAAGCTTCGGATTTTGGTCGACAAGATTCACATTCACGGTAAGTTTCAAGACTGTTCACAGCCCGATATTTTTCTGTCTGGTTGAAGAGTTTGATCGCCGCCATCTGAGTTTGTTATGGAACAGGGTGTTGCCCCAGGGACATTTTGTACTCTCCCCAGGTTTCGCTCGCCATAAGAAACCAAGATGGCGGCGATCGATCTCAACCAGACGGGAAAATATTAGGCTGTTAACAGTCTAGAAACTTATACCGTGAATGTGAATCTTGTCGACAAAAATCCAAAGTTTTATTAAGCTCTTCTCACGATCACAGAGGCATAGCGATACAATGTAGATGGATGACCGTCACATGATAAAACCCACGGCAAACAACAGGGGTGGCTGGGTGGGGATAGCTAGAACACCCCCTCCCAATGTCTCTATTAAAAAGATTTTAGTGAGGTAAGCCTACACTTGTTGCAATCAGTTGCATGAACTGTATGCAACACCTCCTCCCCCGCCCAACTTCCAACAAAATAGATATACTTTTTTTCATATTCGGAGATGATACCAGTTCATTTTATTTTTATTTATTTCTCTTTATTGGTTAGTCATTTATTTTTATATTTTTATAATAATTGTTATAACTTTTCATGTTCCGGGATGTTCCGGAATGTTCCGGATTGTTCCGGATTGTTCCGTGTTCCTGGTTTTATCGACGCCCAGCATTAGCACCCGGTGTGCGAGCATTTGCGATTTTCCCGGCCATTGCGAAATCAACCCATCTCGAGCAAACTTTGCAATAAATATAGCTTACCTGCTTCGCAACTCGGCTTATTTCCAGCTTCAACCACTTTCCAATGCCTTAGATGGCTTAAATCGACAACTGATCCAGTAAATAGGTAGGTTTTTCTTTCGAATCTTGCCGCATGGCCTCTCAATATATGGAGTCGTTTCAATGTTAGCAAACCAATACTCGAATCCGTGGCCACATGTTGCGCTAAATATCCTGTTGAAACATCGGCTCGTGGCTGATTTTCTTCGAGAATCAGCCAATAAACTATCCAGTATACTATCCGGTATATATCTAGGAAAAATCTCGAGTTTTGAGGCCATAAATGTCGAAGAAATTTTCCCATTTTATTAGATCGCCGAAAGATCGCGTACTGGCCTGATGCTGTTTCCACAGAAGTCCGCTCAAAATAGACCGCTGATTGCCCGCAGTTACACGAACGGGATCGATTTTTTTTGTTTTATCAAGATATTTGTCATAAACCACTATAAGATTTCGGAGGGCGAATTATTACTTTTTCTTTGATTTTTTTCTTACTATAGCTGATTCTATACAAGCAATACCGTATTTCCTGGAATAATAGCCATCCTTCGAGTTATCGCCCCGCCCCTCCCCTCACGAATAATCGCCTCTTTTTGGAGGCATAAATAATAATAAAAATCATCATCATCATCATCATCATTATAATATATCATAATCATAATCACTAGCGACCATTATTCGAGGAAATAGGGTTGTTTGGTAGGCAACCGGTAGAGTCAGATAAAGGTGCTGTCCCTAACTTGCAAGTGTCCTGAACTTGCTTCTCCCTGTTGTACTTTGATTGACAGTCAGATTAGAGATCAACTACTTTGTGAACATTTATGACAGGAGACATTATCAGTGTTTTTTTTTTCCAGTTGTTAAAAAAGGCAACGGTTACAGACAACAGTTTCTGCCTATTTTCGTTCTTCTTTATTTTGGAGCCAAAATTATAAAAGAAGTTGTTAAAGGAGGTTATTGTTTACATTTCAAGTTAGGATATCTGTGGTCTAAGTAGCTGCTGGATTGTTAAGGACGCTTAACTTCGCGTTTTTCAGGAGGATCATAAACCCTTGAGATTCCGTGGTTTGGAGCACTGTGTCACCCTGGTGTTTTTAAGCCCCAAGTTGCAGCAGACATGCGACACCATGCGAAATTCCAACGTCTATTCACTAGAACAGAGTGGATGACGAAGACCCAAGTCCAAAGCTTTTTCTCGCGGCTAGCAGCAACGCGTCGCAAAGATCAGGGTGGAGTCGGGCTGTCGGTGGACCAGGAGGAAGACGTCCAATGCCTGCAAGAGATATCCGATAGGCATGGCGCAGGAACTGACAGACATGATTAACAGGGAAATAAACGTCTCGTCGCATCCTATCTGCTATGACGCGTACGACCTCTGTGAGCGTTATCACAACACGCTCCAAGAATTCAATGTGGCCGTGTTGAAGACCATCTGCAGCCACTTTGAGATCCAAGTAAAATCGAGAGACAAAAAGAAAACTCTCATAGACAAACTGTCCAACATGATCAGCGAATGTGACTGTGTTTCTCACGAGAACGTGATCCCATAAACGGTCGTACGTTGAGAAGTCCCGGCTCCAGGGTTCTCGTAAGAAACATGTCACATTCGCTAATCATCTTAGGCACGGTCTATGAGAACTTTGGATCCTGAGCGCTGTTTGAACGAAACGACCTCCTCCCCTCCCAGCGGGTTCGTAACTTGCGTGATCGTGGACTTAATTACATTTTACATTGGTACTGAGAGATTCAACGCTATTTTGTAAACATATGTAATTCAACTTTAAGTAGTAGGATAGGGACCGGTTACTCCACTTTTTTGCGGAGGATTCTCGTTATCGCGCGGAGGATTCTCATTAAAGTGCGGAGGTATCTCATTAACGTGCGGAGGTATACATTAACGACCGTTATTGCTGTGGTATTTCATTACCTTAGAATAACCAATTCCAAAAACCGGGTTGACAAGATTTCAAAACAATGGTACAATAACCTTGCCCAGACTTGCCTTATTGTTTTCCTAAATCCCGAAATTCTGATTGGAGGGTGCAAGGATCTTTTGTTGTATTCCAATAAAAGCGCGCGAATTAACGGTTGGCAGCTTTATTCTAGCTTGTTTTTTGATTGCTGGTAAACATTCTCGAGTACGAATTTGAAACGAATTTTTTTACGATGGCTTTTATTGTTAGCACTATTCAAAGGAAGGAAAAAGTGGGTTTAACGAGTACGAAAATGGATACATTTTTTCCTCCGCGCGATAACGAGAATCCTCCGCTTTCTCCGCCCGCATCCTCCGCACTTTAACGAGAATCCTACGCAAAAAAGTAGAGTAACCGCTCCCTATCCTACTACTACTTTGTTGAATAAAAAGATTCTATACAGCAAAACAAAAGTAGTAGTTTGGAGATAAAGTGCAGGATTGCAAGGATTGAAGTGGATTACGGTTTAAGTACAGTCAAACCTGTATATAACAGCCCTGTATATAGCGGTCATCCTGTATATAACGGTCACCAAACAACTTCCCGTAAATCGTGCCTTATATTTACTGTAAAGTTTGCTTGTATATAGCGGTCACCTGTATATAACGGACGCGGTCACCCTTTAGACTTCCCGAATCCACAATTTCATTCTTTTTTACCTGTTCATAACGGTCACCGAATTGGATTACGATCAAACCATTAGCCAATCATGACAAGCTTTATTCAACAGCTCATTAAATTGTATGTCCAATACATGTCAGAGCCTGCGTCCGACACATGGTTGTGACAGATAACAACAGAAGTGCCGATGTTCTGCTCTCGGAAGCGGGTCATATCGCTTTCAAACAATACCGTGTTTCTTTCCGTACCAAACTATATTCACTTTCGAATTCCGCGTAGTTCCTTGATTATTATACTGTACTTGTCAAGTTGACAGCTGTTGTTTTATAGACCATGATAGCGCTTCTGCGTCAAATTCCTCTACTATCAGACATTTTATTTCTATATTATTTTTTTATTTTCTTCCATGGACATTTTAGGGGCCTTTAACTCGTATTTTGAACATTGCTGTTAATTGTTATTGTCAATAAATAATGTAAATTGATTAATTATTTCCGTATAAAAACGTTATTCATTAACTTCCAGTAGAGTTTAAAGGAAACCTGTATATAGCGGTCACCCTTATATAACGGTCATGTGGCCATTTCCCAAGGGTGACCGTTATATACAGGTTTGACTGTAGTAGATACGATGCCCGCTTTGGAACACCCCCAGGAAGGGATAACTCACCCCCTGGAAGTTTCAATTTGATCGAGCTTGAGCTTCTTAGAGTAATTACTGTAGATTAGAAGTTGATCGTTTAGGCTCATAAAGCTTAGTTACACTATCGGTCCAAACGCCGCTCCGTTCATGCGCCGAACCTAACTAATAAATTAAGTACGGCGGAAGAGCGGCGTTTGAATCAGTTTGGTGTGGCAGTTTAGGTTTGGAGCGGCAAACGACGTTGAGCTCGGCAGGGCCTGACGCATAATGCGGCACTGGAGCGGCGGCTGGTTCATACGGCGCTCTTCTCATGCGCCGAACCAATGCAATAAATAAAGATAATTTATAATCTTCCCATAATTCAGTCTGATATCTCTTGCGCATGCCTGGAATGTTCACAAAACAAAAATGGCGGCGAAGCGGGAAACCCTAAAACCAGGAATCGCGGAACGGCGGAATGGCGGAAAATCGCCCCAAATACTAAAAGGCGGAACTATAAATATAAATAAATAAATATGAAAAAATCGCATAAACATATAAATCGAAATAAAAAAATAATAAACATATAATATAAATAAGTGCTCGCGTTAGAGATGGAAGAAAATACCGTAGAAAATGGTTACAAGACCTAACTGCTGATCAGTTTGTGTCCTTGGGCAAGCCTGCTTTTTCTTCTTGCATTATGGAAGTAATTTTTTAGCGTTTTCAGGAAGTCCCGTTTAATTGAAAAACATGCATGTCTAGGTGTAAACCATGCATATGCATATATTTCGCTAGTACGGTTTATTGCTGTGGCAATGGATGAGAAATAACTCCGGCGTTCCGCTTCATAGGTCAATTTCCACGCAAGTAATATTTTTAAGAAAACCTTAATGACCAATCAGAACACCAAACAATGCAAAAAAGAAATAGACCTGGTGTGATCGCACTCTCATTCAGGATCATTTTGGTCTTGCATATATGCCCCTTGGCACACATGAAAATTTGGTAAAAAAAAGGTCAATTCGTTAGAAAATCTCCCATGAAAGCTTCTAAATCGTCGACGTATCGGCTAAAAGAGCTTCCAATCATGACAGATGACAAGGCACTTTCGTTATTCTTGATACGCGAGCACTTATTTATATCATATGTTTATTTTTTTTAATTTAGATTTATATGTTTATGCGATTTTATTATATTTATTTATTTATATTTATAGTTCCGCTTTTTAGTATTCGGGGCGATTTTCCGCTATTCCGTCTTTTAGGATTTGGGGTGATTTTCCGCCATTCCGTCGTTACGCCGTTCCGCGATTCCTGGTTTTAGGGTCGCCCCGGCGAAGCTGAAGGACTGCAGCAAATGTTTTCAGATGTTTTAAAGACACAAAGTATGTCTGCATCAAATGCAAGTTGCCTATTTGTAATCTGTGTAGTGAGACGGAGTTTGACGAAGGTGTTGATGGCTGGATTGCCGGAAAACAAGTCGGATACTGTTATTCCTGTAGCAGAAAGGTCAACTTTAAAGTACAGTGTGACAAAAGAAAACGTGAAGACAGAGTTTTAGATGGAGAAGTGGGAGAAGAAAGCGGTGTAGTGTCCCCTGGATCAAAATCTATAAATATTCAACTCGACAAACAGATTTAACTCAAACACGTTTAATCATGGCCGCCGCTATCAAAAGTACATGGTCTCGTCCCCCAGCATGCATAGCGGGCTAATACATTACATCTCTCCTTTTCTCAGATAAACGCTCTTCTACTCAAACAAGTGTCTCCAAATGTGCTAACAATAAGAGTTAGGCAAGTAGCCTGTGAAAATACGCAACAAATAAAGCTTAACATTTCAAACTGTGGGAGTTTGGCTATAACCAAATGACTGAGAAAGTTAAACATGATGTCCAATGTTTATGTTCTCTTCAGAAAGTTAACAACATAGTCTCTGAATCTCTCCGGCAACCTCCGTGTCCTCTGTGGTCGCAAGATACTTGATGTCTCGGAGTTTGTTTCGCTGCGTCCCTGTGGATCAGAGTGTTCCTTGTTGTTCAGCAGCCCTGTAACTGGTGTGTCTGTGGGTATTGCAGCTGGTGTTGTCAAGACTTCTGATTCTTGTGGGGTTGAGGAATCCTCCTCCTTTACGTACTGTTTCGTGTGACTTGTGTTTCTGGAGTACTGGCTGCCCGATGGACTCTCTATTATGACACTGTTGCCACTCTTGCTGACAACCTTGAAGGGGTTTGGGTTGAAGGCCGTACTGAGTTTATTAGTCTTATCTTGTTGGACCAGGACTTCGTCACCTACTTCCACATTGGAATAACTGGCTCTGCGGCTTGTGTCTACATAGTCTTTGGTCTTGGCTTTCTGCTCAGCGTCGCCATCATGTACTTCTTGGTCATAAGCATGGTCAATGCTCAAATCTGGGATCTTTCCTCTGACTTTCCGGTTGAATAGCAGTTCTGCTGGATTCCTTCCTGTTGTGGTGTGTGGGATGCTTCTGTACGAGGTAAGATATTTTCGTAATTCTGCTCTCCATGGTTTGTTTTCTGCTTGAGCAATCTGGAGTCGTTTTAAGAGTGATCGATTCTGCCTCTCTACCTCCCCGTTGGCCTGCGCCCACTTGACAGTAACCTTATGATGCGTTATACCATGCTGCTTGCAATACTCTCTAAATTCACTTGACTTGAATTGGGGACCATTGTCTGACTTAATGGTGACTGGTAACCCATGTCTGGAGAAAGTGTCTGCCAAGCAGTCAATAACCTTTTCAGCGGTAGTGGACTGCATGATCTCAACTTCATAGAATCGGCTATAGTAATCGACAATTACTAACAATGAATGTCCGGATGGCAGTGGTCCCATAAGGTCAACTGCTAGGTCTTGCCATAGTCCATCTGGTAATGTTGTGGGTCGGATCGGTTCAGGAGGATCTGGTCGTGCCACCAACTGACATCCATGGCATGTACGGCAGTGTCTATCAGCTGCTTTATCCATGCCCGGCCACCAAACTTTGGTCCTGAGGTTTTGTTTTGTGCCAACCACTCCCAAGCGGCCTTCATGAGCGACAGCTAGGGTTCTTAGTTGTAGTTTCTTGGGAATAATGATGGGACTGCCTCTAAGCACAAGCTGACCGATGACACATAACTCCCCGGCCACTGCCATGTATTGCTTACACCCGTCAAACTGCCTCGTCTTACTGCCTGTCAAACTGCCTTTCTTACTTTCTCAGTTCCTCATCCACAGCAGAGGCTTCTTCTATCTCACGGGTTGTCAGTGCTGTTGGTGTGGCGTTTACAGCAACAAATCTAACATATTCTTCCGCACCATGCTCTTGTTTGTCAAGCTCGACTTTCTTGTGTAGTAGTCGCGATAGCGGGTCGGCAATGCTCCCTCGCCCCGGTCTATATGCAACGCTAAAGTCATACGGCTGTAGTCTGAGAACCCATCGCTCTATCCGCGCACACGGTCTAGATCGCGGGCCATATATGGTCTCCAAAGGCTTGTGGTCGGTCTCCACCATGAACTTCATTCCGTAAACATATGCATGGAACCTTTCGCACGCCCACACCACGCCCAAGGCCTCCTTTTCCGTTTGAGAATATCTCTGTTCACAATTAGTCAAACTTCGGCTTGCATAGCACACTGGTGTCCACACACCACCCTGTTCCTGTACGAGAACTGCTCCTAAGCCAACCGGACTGGCATCTGTTATGATCTTGGTGGGTGCAGAAGTATCGAAGTATGCCAGTGTGCATGCTTCTGCCATCTTCTGTTGTTTGAGGAATGCAAAAGACTTCTTCTGCTCTGGTCCGAAATTGAATGGTGTTTCCTTCCTGGTCAATCTTCGTAGTGGTTCAGACAGTGTGGCAAAATGGGGTATGAACCTGCTACTGTAGTTGGCTAAACCCAGAAAGCTGCGTACTTCTGTGGCACTCTTTGGTTCTTCCGCTTCTAATACTGCCTTGACTCGATCCTCTGTAGGCCCAATGCCCGTCTCCGAAAGCAACATCCCCATAAACACCAACCTGTCCATGTTGAATAAACACTTCTCGGCATTCAGTGTGAGGCCACAATCTCGCAGGCGTTGTATGGT
>JAJLRJ010000005.1:34357035-34464035 GCA_024195265.1 Dendrophyllia cribrosa | reverse complement strand
CCACAACGGCAAGGGTGAGCAGCCAGGCGTGTTCACCCAGAAAGGAGATGACCGACCCAGCCGCTTTGAAGATGAAGCTCACAATTGAGCCAATGAGGCCAGGCAGGGCGTTGGCTGCTTTTTTGCCAAGCTCTTTAAGCCCATTTCCAATAGCCTTGGTGGCCTTTGCCAGGCCGTTCAAGGTGGCGAGTACAACAGCGCTGATGGTGATGCCAGCTGCCAGAACAATCGCTTGCAGGGTCCATCCGTATTTCTTGAAGATTTCTCTAACCCTCTCTCTCAAAGACAGGGCTTGTTCCCGCACCTCAATCTGTGGTCGGAGCCTTGCCAGCTCTTCTTCTCGCTCAGCAACCCGGGCTTCCGCGGCTTCTCTATCAGATGGAGAAGTGTTCTCATCCTCAATCACGCGCTTGTCTTCAGCGTTCTGTCGTTCAAGCTCGACTTCTCTTTCGTTTAACTCATCAAGAGGTTTAGTAGAGTTTAGCCCTGCTTCTATTTCGTTTCTTTCCTTCACCTTAGCAGAAAGGCGTGTTCTGAGTTTGTCAACCTTTGCCTGTTCTTGGTCTCGTTGTTTTTGTATTTTTTGAAGGGTCGCTACTTCTTTTTTCTGGTTTTCGAGATCTCGTTGAAGATTCTTTTTCAGCTGTTTTAGGCGGTCTATCTCGGCTTGATTTTCAACGCTTGAACCGTGTTCCTGCTCAAGATTATTGATCCTCTCTTGAGTTTTCTCAATTCTGTCCCTGAGGTTTTGCACCTCATTTGCTGCTTGTTGTTTTTCCACAGCAACCCTTTCATTCTCCTTCAGTTGTTTTTCTGCCTCCTGCAATCTTTGTCTGTCTTCCCTTATTGATGCATTAGCTTCAGAGTCAAGCTCTTCAGCGCTTGGGCCAAGGGCCGCATTTTTACTGTCTGTGAACGATTTAAGAAGACCTTTGCCATCTTGCTTAAAAATGCCAGATTCTCCAGCTCTTGGCCCAAAGGAAACTATTTTGCCTTCATTTCCTGTTTTTTTTACCGAAACCAATTGGAACTAATCTGCTGAAGGATACTTTTGGAAAGAGCTTTTTGATAAAGGCCTTAGCTTTATCGAGCCTTTCGTTTTCACTTGCTGCGTCTGAAACGTCCCGAAGCAGAGGGACGGTTGGAGGATCACCTGGCAGCCCACTTTCTTCGTTAGGCATTGTATGCATTTCATGCTGTTCACCGCCATGGTATGGGGTGGATGTGGCGGTAGGTTGAAAGGGTGTTGTTGTGTCAACTTCTTCTTCGGAATCATCATCGTCGTCATCATCGTGGTCAATGTTATAGTCAAGATCTGGATTCTCATTCTCGCCACCTGTTGCCATGATGATATATAAATATGAATTTTAAAAACACAAATATATATCATGGCCGTGCAACCGAATCTACTTCCATCTCACAGTGAAAAGACGCTGGGCGCCATGAAGGCAGAGCGAACCGTTAAGCGCATCACATTCAACCCTTCTGAGGCCAATCCCGGCGAGACACTGTACGTCTCGGTGCCCAAGCTGGGCGAGCACGATGTCATTGTGTCCGGCTCACTTGCACTGGTGTTCAACATCAACCTAGCCGGGGGCCACGCTAACAACTATCTCGTACAAAATGTTTTTCGGGCCCTGGTGGACAGGTTCGTTGTAAAGTTTGCCGCCACCACTGTCCAGGACACGGTTGGGTACGACATCAACAAGATCTTCGAAGACCTATTCAAATCAACCGATGAGCGGGAAAATATGCTTATGGAGGGCATCCAGAGTGTGGATATGTGTAAGATCCGCTCTGGTTCTGGTGATAAGAAGACCTCAGGCGTGGATGCGAAAACCAAGCTTGAGACAATATACAAGAATAAGTATTGCATCAAACTGGATCACCAAATCTTAACTGATCACGGAATCATATATCCTCAAGCGTTATTCAATGATCTTGTCTTCGAACTAACCCTCGCCCCCGCATCCGCAAGTTGTCCGTGGCTCAGACACAAGCAAGCTCGTGTATAAGTTGGAAAACATCCAGCTGGAGTATGAGACGATCAGAAGTAAGGAGCTGGCCGACGATGCAACAAGCGCTTACGCTAGTGGCAAGGAGTTCGCCTATGACCTCGTAATGCGAGATCGGGTGCATCCCTTCACAAAAGGTGTTGACACTCGGCTCAATCTTCGGGTTAACCCACAGCGCCGGTCTCTAAAGGGCATCCTCTTGCTGTTCAACAATCCCTATGTAGCGGGTGCCAGGGACTCTGAGAACTATTTCAACCCAGACATCACCAAAGTTAAGGTCACAGTCAACGGTGTTCCAAACAGGATCTACAACGAGGGCATCAGTGGCACTGACATGTGGAATGAAATCTTCCGATACTTCAAGCCACACACGCGCGGCAGGCCTAACATGAACTTGACCAAATATCTCACAGGCAACAAGTTTGGGCTCTGGATTGACCTGCGGTCCATGGCTGACACATCCCTGCACGGCAGCGGCCAACGGCTCGTCAACACACAGGATGGCGTGCAACTCGAGATCGAACGAAATGGCACAGGCTCGGGAAACGCAAACTGCCACATCTTCACCGTCTCAGACTCACAGATGAACATCATGAGCAGACAGCTGCATTCTGTAGACTTCTAGGTAAACACAAGCATACGCATATATACAAACCCCATGGCCACAAGCAAGATCAACTTCTGTGCCAAGCCAGCTTCCCTGCCATCCACCGGACCATTATCACACAATAAAATACAAAGACTTCTGGCAAAGGCACCCTCCCCACCAACACATGAACCAATTGTTTGCAAACCAACTAATATAGGTGTTGGGTATGGATCCAAGAAAGCTGCCATTCAATGCACTAATCGTGGGCCCCACTAACTCTGGCAAGACACAGTATCTTCTAAACCAACTGCGAGGTCCCTTTAGTGGTTGTTTTGACTACATCGTTTTATTCTGCCCCACATTTGTCAAGAACAAGACATACGATGGCTTCGTGGACCGCGATCCGCACATCTTCGTGATTGTCTGCCAACAGCACGAGATCGAAGACTGGTTGAAGTTGGCGAGCTTCTTTTTCACATGCACCAACACTTTATTCATTCTCAATGACTGCGCCGCCTCCAAAGATGTCAGAGGCCGCACGAGTCAGCAGGTCAATCTAGGGTTCCGCGCAAGGCATGACGGCATATCCGTGTGGGTCTTGACCCAGCAGATCACCAGCATTGCTAAGCCATATCGTGATAACATTGCAGCGATCGTGCTCTTTTACACACCCTCCAGCAAGACAACTAAGGCCATCTTCGAAGACTATGCCGGCGAGCTCTCCCATGAGGAGTACAAAGAGCTTATCGCAAGGCTCAAATCCCGCAAGTTCTCCCACCTGGTTTTCTCTCTGAGGCACCCGTATGGAATTGAGTACAAGGTTTAAACACATATATACATGGCTATGAATGCGCCAACCAGTCTACACAAGCTCACTGTGCTTTCACAGCTTTTGGATGAATTGCACAAACACACACTTGGTGCGCAAAACAAAATTATTAAAGCCGCTGGTGAGGAAGATCTGCGCCTCATGCTTCTCAACAGATATCCATTGCAGTTAAATTCTATGCCAGACACCATGGCGGGGCTTATACGAGAGCTTGAAACTCTTTTGCCCGACATCAAGAGAATTATTGAAAAATAAAAACACATATATATACCCTGATGATGGCAGAAGCAGCTGAAGACAAGGCCGTTTTTGACGAAGTAATGCAGATGCTGGAGGCCACCCCTGAAACCACACCTCCCACAGGGATAGTTGGTGACAATGGCATTCCTGCCAAACGTGAGAAGCTGGCAATCCTTGTTTCAACTGGCAAGGCCAAAGAAGCTATCGGCGTGCAGCTCACACACGATCATGTCAAGCGGTTGTCAGACAAGGACGTTGAGAAGTACTGCAAAAGGTACGAGGCCTACATAGGCAACAAGACAACCGAATCCCTAGTTGATTCCGCCATCATGCTCGCGTCCAAAGGCGTTGGTTTGGTGATCCCGGTTGATGATCTCAAGGAGTTGCAGCAAGAACTCAAGAACGACTACATCATCAACCAGGAGCTGTCAAATCTTGCTGGGGCTCTTGCCATGCGATGCGGACGACTGCTGGCGCTTGCCAATGCTGCTCTCATCACAACAAAACACATCAAGCTTGAACGAGAGCCTGACTTGATAGAATTTGAACCCCAACCCACACATCCAACCAGAGACAGTGAAGGCTATCCACTTGAGGGCTTTGATGAAGTTGGGCTGGGACCTGGGGTGACCTTGAAAGAACCTTGAAGGAACCTGGCTGGAACCTGACAGCAACCTGTCAGCACACTTGTCAGCACACTTATCACATCTTGTAAAAATAAAAAGCACATATATACCCACTATGGCCACACCACTCGAGACGATCCCTGAAGAAACTCAAACTCCAACTCCAACACCAACACCTGCCCGTGTTACCTCTGATGCCCCGAAAACAAAGCCCGCAACGGAAAAGAACCCCGGCCGTGTTGCTTCTGGTAAAAGGCTAGCACAGAACGCAACCGCCTGGCCCGTGAAGCAAAGAAAAAGGCCGAAGCACAAAAGGCTGCACCCTCAACAAGTGAAAACAATTCTGCAACAAGTGGTGCAACAAGTGACACAACAAGTGACAGCAACAGCAACTCAATCTTTTATATTCTGGGGGTTGAAGGGTTGGCTGTCTCTGCTGCGGGTGTGTATTACCAACGCGAAGCCATAATGCAAAGGCTTGGACGCAAATCAAACACACCAGCAAACACACAAGCAAACACACCACCAGCAACACCACCAGCACCACCCCCATCTCGAATTCCGGTAAGACAAGGAATAAAAAAAATGGAATAAAAAACAAAAACATATATATACTAACCATGAATCTTTTCGGGGCTGTGATTGATGCCGCTGCAATCGGAGGTGCCCTTTTTTTATTGGTTGAATTAAACGTGGTCGCCTTTGAAGCAATTAACAAAATGGCAACCAACTTCGCAACGAAGCTGAGACCGAGACCGAGTGAGCCCGAGCCCGAGTCCGAGTCCGAGCCGAGGATTGAGGTTGAACGAGACGATAAAGGCTCAACCGTCTTGCCCGAGTCTGAGTCAGAAAAAATAAAAAATCATATGTATACTGGACACAAACCATGTCTGACAACAAGCTTGTGAAGTCTATCCTCGAAGCCGCAACAATCACTGGCCTTGCCGCTGGTATTGGTTGGATTGGGAAAAAGACCATCAAAGAAAACTTCACTGCCGACCCCAGTGCAAGCTTAATGAACTACGTTAAGTTCACAGCCGTCATGGCTGGCTGCATCGCGCTGAAGAAATATCTCGAGGACCAGAAAATCCTCCCAGACAATATGTAAAAACCATATGTATACACACGACCACAATGGCTTCGATTGCAATAATGGCCCTTGGCGCTGTTCTTAATGCGGCCGCTTTCACGGGCGGCAACTATCTCGCGAAATATCTGTCTGGTGATAACGGAAAGGCAGCAATGGATGAGAAAATTCGTCATGACAAAGCCCTGGAACAATACCAAGCGGCTTACGCCAAATACCAGAAGGACCGCACCAAGCTCCTCGACTGGATTGCAGCCAACGATCGGATTAAACACCAAGCTAGCAAAAACTTCCAAACCACCGACCAAGCCCTGGTCTTGTATAACCAGATGCACCAAACACAACCAGATAAACAAATCAAAGACTACAAAGAGCCTCAGTTCTCGGACTTCTACAAGCCCAGCTCACAACAGCAGAATAGTGAACTTGCGTTCATTGGAGGCACCCTGCTTGCGGGGGTATGCGGCTATCGCTTTCTGTAAACAAACATATATACCCCTATGGAGGCGAAACTCTCAAAGATCTATTACAGTCCGAAAGGCTACTGGAAAGGTCTTGCCGCTGTAAAAAAGCTAGCTGCAGCGGCTAAGGTCTCTGATGATGTCGCAAAGAAATGGCTGGTCAAACAAGCCCTTTGGCAAGTTTACCTCCCAGCGCCACGCCATATCCCCGGCCCAAGTTTGATGTCTCATCACCAATGCAGTGCATCAAGCAGATCTTCTCTTCCTGCCCCACGACAAACTTCCTCGTGGGAGAAAGGTTTACAAATACGCATTAACCCTTGTGGATGTGGCTAGCCGTTACAAAGCAGCAGAGCCCTGACTTCGAAAGAGTCTGAAGAAGTCTCAAGGGCATTTCAGAAGATTTACAGAGGGGCCTTTGAAATGGCCTCAACTCTTGCAAGTTGACCCTGGGAAAGAGTTTATGGGGGCTGTGACTAAGGCTATGGAGGATAACAAAACGACCATTCGTCGCGGGCGGTTGATATCCACAGAGACCAAGCAATTGTGGAGAGATTCAATCGCACCCTGGCTGAAAGGCTGTTTGGTTATCAGTATGCCGTTGAAATGAATATGCCCTCTGGCCGGTCGACTGCATGGGTCAAAAGACTGCCAGATGTTGTCTCGGCCTTGAACAATGAAGTAACAAGACTCACTGGCAAGAAGCCTGCGAAAGCGATCAAAGAGAAAGCCGTTTCAGCCAAGCCCGCGACTCCATATGCTAGGCCTGTTGGGGTTTATGAGAAAAAGCTCCCACCCCGGGTGAGTGTGAGATATCTGTACCAGCCTGGCGAGCTAGAAGGGGGTGGGAGGCGGGCACTGATCCAATCTGGTCTTTGAAGTCTACCAAATACAAAGGATTGTCACCAAACCGAATGAACCAGTGGTGTATTATCTCTATGATGGCCCAAGAGAGGCTTCGTTCGCGAAGGGTTGATGGTTGTACCGCCGGGCACTCAGTTGCCGCCGATATCTTTGTGACCATATGCCAGCGTGTGGATGCCATCATCCTTGATCCAGCGCTTGGAGTCAAAGGGAGAGAGCGTTGTCTTGGTGATGTGCTCACCGAAGATTTGGTGGCCTTTGCTTCTGAGCCTGTCCATCCCGTGCTTGAAGGTTCGCCGGTCGAAAAGAGCTCCTTGTAATTCTGGTGGGTGATCTCTTTCTTTGTGACAACCTTGGTGGTGCCCTTTGCTTTCTTGATGTTTTTGTCGTCATCCAGAAGGATGGAGTACATCTTCGAGCGAAGACACACAGCCTCCGAGATCGGCTTACCCGCGCACTCGTCCTTCATCTTGCCGATGACCTTCTTGTTAAGCTGACTGTGGAGTGGATGGTCCTTGGGATAATCACTTGTGTCGTAGAGTTCATCCAGAAGGTTCTCCATGTCTTTATAGACATCATCCGTCTTGATCTCGAGGAGCAGAGAGTCTGTGTCTGTGTAGAGTAGGTCTACGCGCGGCCATATTTAGCTTGAGATGTTTGTAATAGAAGGCATACATCAGTGTTTTGGAGAGATCAAGGATGCACATGCCTGTGTAAACTGGGCGGTTGAAGAGGATTTTCTCCCTGTGCATCTGAACCCCGCCAGTTTGGGTCCAAAGACCGTTGCTCTGGAAAACAGTGGCTTGCGATGCTTTCTAATCTTCTTGCTCGTGCGATCGGACAAGCTTCATGTCGATTCGATTTCTGAGGTTCTCCATTGTCTTACCGAAGACGAGTTGTTCATGAGCTTGAAGAAGTTCTTCTCAAGTCGAAGTGGCCTTCTTCTGAGCTCGGTGTTCAGGGAGATGTATGGCTCCATCCAAGCCCTCTGCTCGAACTTGAGCATTTTGTGGATTTTCGTCAACTTCATTCCAAGATCCAGGTACTGCTGGAGGTTTCTGTAATGCAACACGTACCGGGATTTGTTGTTCAGGGTAAGGAGCAGCTTCTGCGTCTTGTCTTCTGGCTGCCCTCTGCCAAGGCCCTTTGGTATGGTGACATCCATTCCTTTGGAACGACCTGCCTTTCTGGGGCAAGAGGATAAGCGTTGTGCTCATCGTGCAGCTCCTCGGGGTACTCAAGATCAACCTCGAGAATGTAACCAATCTTTCTGTTTGGCCTCCACCTCCTGATCTGGTGTTGTGTTGGAAAGACAGGGCACCATGCGAAGTTGCCAACTGGGAGAGGCTGACTCATGGCCCATCCATAGAGATTGTTCGCGTCGAGATACATGATGTAACTTGACTCTTCGTTGGGGTTGTGGTCACGAATAGGGTTGTTGGCCTTACAGTGCCGCCTGCTCTCCATGGATATGCCACCTCGCAAGCCTCTTTCAACAAAGAGGTGCATGTTGACATCTGTGAGCAGCTCCAGGTTGATGCGTATACCTGAGAAGGGCGTCCCAGGAGAGGCCAGGCTTGTATAATAATGTGCCGGGTCAAGCTTGTAATGTTGCAGACATGTTTTTCTGAAGTTCTCGAAAACATCGGCCAGAAGAAGCACATCTGTCTCAAGGTAGAGGTCGTGGTAATCCCCAAGCGTCTTGCATCCAAATACCTCCCACACTTTTTACGCGTGGGCGTATTCTTTATCTGAGATGCCTTCCTTCTTGAGCTCGCTGTAGAAGGCATCCTTCGGCGGGAGAGAGATCTCCTCGAATCGAGTCCAAGAGTCCATGTATTCGTATGGGTAAATCCCTTTTTGCAGGAGAAGGTTGCGTTTGGCTTGGTTCTTCTCGTGGCTTGCGTGATTGTGAAGGACTCTGGCTTGTTTGCTTCAACCAGGCACTGAGGCTTGACTGCATGAACTGCAAGCTGTCAATGAACCTAGCTTGTCGAGAGAGAAGAGATGTATTTCTCCATGTTGTTTGGGATGCATTTCAAATCGGAATGCACATCCGCAATTCCACTCATGATGTGTGTGCATCATAACCCTTCAAGTTGTGAAAGATTACGGGATTATTTCCGTTTTCGGGCTGGTTCGGAAATAGTTGATGTTGCAAGCACTGTGAGCCGCACCCCGATATTTGCCTGTGATGTGGCAATGATCTTTGACTGCGTCTCGAACAGAGTCTTGGATTAGAGACTCCGCAGAAAAGACAGTCGACCTGCTCGAATAAATTGTCTGGGGCCTGCCTTTTGTTTCTTGGTCCAACAAATGGGAACTCTTCCAATTTGCCATCATCGTCCTGGATGTAAGTTTTGAATGTCTTTTGATAACATTTGTTGGTTTGTCGATGAACAAGGCCCGCGTATTCTCCGGTGTTTGGGTCATAGGCCGCAATGACATCCCTGTGGTTCTTCTTGGTGAGAGACTTGTCACAGATGTGGCAATCTGTTGCACGGTTGAATTCTGCCCAGTCTGCTCTTGTCATGGAGAGTGGTACCTTGTGTTGCAGCTCGTCTCTGATCTCTCCTTCCAGCTGTTGAAGGCTGTCGAGAAAGACTGGCACCGCGCCCTCCCTCTGTATAGGTAAGGGCCCTTTGTCTCTCCATCAGAGCGAACAGCTAACATGCAGAACCCGCAGGGTTTATGTAAGGATGTTGCAGTGGTGCTGCTCTGTTGAGGGTCTGGTATGCAACCGTGCACTTTTTCGACAATGCTTTCGAAGTCAGCATATATGACCCAAGGCTTCTTCATCTGGTTCTGGAAGTTCTCGAAGTGGAGGAAGTTTTCGCCTTCTTTTGGCATTTCAGCTCGTGCCGGCCTGCCTTTGACTCCTCTGCAATAGAAGAGATGGTCGGTGAGAACCCGTTCTGAAGAAAAGGCTTGGAGACACCTGTCACAGTGATGCATGCGGCGCCCAATGTTGAACTCGCTGTGTAGAAGCCTGCTCATGCTCTTGATGTAACAATAATGTGAGGTGTGTGTCTGTGAGCATCATCAGATTGATTCTTTGCAGATTGGGATCCTCTAGCTCACTGACTCTGATTACAACCACCTGGTTGTTCTTCCAGCCATAAATGTTGATTGGAAGGTTGTTTTGTTGTTTTCCAATGGCGTTGGAAAATCAACTCCAGTTAAGTCTAGGCCATCATCAATGGGATAACTGCCTGGCCGGTCTGAATGCGCCTCTGGGGGGAACAATGCCGATCGCAGTGCCCAGCGGAGACAATGATTGTCTCTGTTCTTTACATTGATGATGGCCTGCTTTGACCTGAGTTTTGATGGTGTTGGGATAAATGTGCCGCCTCGTAGAGGATGGTACATCCCGAACTCAAGGTAAACAGTTTTGATTTTCTCAATCACCCAACCAGAACCCAACTGCTGCCATCTGGCAATCTCTTCCTCAAAGCCATTCACAATGTCTTCCAGGATGCCCTCCTCTCGAAGCTGATAGAGATTTGTAACAATCAGTGGATTGACGTTCCAAAAGAAGTGAGTAATTTCGTCGTCTGTCATCGCCTTCCATTGAAAAGTGAACATCGAATGACAAAGTGACCTTCACGCCGCCAAGTCTGTGACTTCGCGTGCAATTTTCTGGAGAAAAGCCGCCCGATTAGCTATGAAGAATGAATTGAGGTCCTTGATGGGGTAATCACCAGCGACGTTCATCTTATAACCATGCAACGAATTGCCAAAGTAATCGTGGTTCCTTGGGTTGAAGTCAAGACGTTGAGCCGCCATGTTATATACAGGGATTTTATTTTTCTTCAATTGGTGGTCTCGTGCCGGACCAGCACTCACCAGTGTGTAGTAATAGACGTTGGTGCATCCGGGACCACCTGAAAATTTCCGAGACCACGTCACGCCACCCACCTGCCCCCCGAAAGCCGACGAAGGAGGCTGAGGGGGCAGGTGGGTGGCGTGGCGTGGTCTCGGAAATTTTCAGGTGGTCCCGGATCACCAACGTCTATTACTACTCGAATAAACAATTTATTTCTCCATCTCACAAACATTAACTAAGCAAATGCAACTAAGTGAAGAAGCTCAAAATAGACGGAGCGGTTGTAACGCACGCATTTTGGTTTGAGATAAACGCCACGATTGACAGTGCTTCTCAAACAAAGAAGGGCAACGTTGATTTTAAAGTAAACTGCAATCCACTTCAATCCTTGCAATCCTGCACTTTATCTCCAAACAATTACTTTTTCTTTTGCTCTATAGAATCGTTTGATCGAAGTAAGTTGTTTATTTTGTGGAATTTGGCGATATAACGTGAAAATAAGCCAAGAGAAATTTTACTATTTTAGAGGAACAGTGTCATCAGTATCCATTTATAAAAAGAGTATTTACGAGGAACGACGACTGATACCGAAGATACCCGAAATATTCACGAATAGGCTGCGTAAGGTTTTTGTATCAATAATTGCACCTTAGGAGCCAACAGATAACTTGAAACGTTATGACGAATAAACAATTAATTTTTCCATCTCACAAACATTAACTAAGCAAATGCAACTAAGTAAAGAAGCTCAAAATAGACGGAGTGGTTATAACGCACGTATTTTGGTTTGAGATAAATGCCACGATTGACAGTGTTTCTGAAACAAAGAAGGCCAACGTTGATTTTAAACTAAACTGTAATCCACTTCAACCCTTGCAATCCTGCACTTTATCTGCAAACAATTACTTTTGTTATCCTCTGTAGAACCTTTTTATCGAACTAAGTTGTATATTGTGTGGCATTTGGTAATATAACGTAGAAATAGCGAAGAGAAATTTTACTATTTTGGCGGTACAATGTCATCAGTATTCATTTATGAAATGAGTATATACCAAGAGCGACGACTGACTGACTGACGGACTGACTTCTGTCCAGAACTTTTCGCGTTCTTAAGAAAGTATCAGAAGAGAACGAAATCGAACAATTAGCAAGAAGCCTACCACAAGGAGACAATGTAATTGCATTTTCTTTTGACAGACAGAATGGTCTGGTTAATAGAAACTGGCTATAAGAGCGTGTCAAAATACGTCCCAAATGTTGTTCGTTTGACACGGCAGAGTATCAATTCGTATCCTATCATCTCAGACAGTACAATCGCATATCCAGACCACGAGTCCTTTCCAGCAAAGATGCAGACGAGTACTTTTTTGTCAACAAGCACGGTACGGAATTCAAAACATCTGGGAGCTTTTCAAAGTATCTGTCGCAAGTCTTTAAGGAAAATCTGGTCTTTCCCTGCGCAATTAACGAAATGAGACGCTCTCGTTGAGCACTTTCTTTCTTTGCCAGACAGTTCCGATGGAAGACTAGCGGAATCGCTTGCGCGTGTTTGCAAGCACAGTTTAAGAGCCCAAATTGAAATTTACGATCGTCGTACTGAGTCTGAGCGCAGGTCGGTAGCTATGCGCTATTTAAACAGATCAGCAGTCAATTTCATCTTGGACGAACCTCCCAGTACCTCAAAAGAAGTCAGCGACGAGGAAGAAAGCTCGGACGTCGACGAACTGCTGTCACCGGTAGAAATTTGCGCACTCGTCACGGCCGATGCTACTTGCGAACGCCCCAGTGTGTTTTTAGGCAAGGTTCTTAAGTACACTGCAGACGGAAAGACCGCTCGACTCGGTTGGCTCAAAGAATCGGAAACTCCCCCGAATTACTTCCAGTTTTAAACAGGGTCTGACGTGTGGGAAGAGAAAGTCAGTGCTCTAATCTACCCAGTAGATGTCACTTTTCATCGACTCGACGGAACGCACGAGTTTCGAACAAAAAAGCAACGCACACAACGCCTAAGTTAAGAGGGGCTGAGTGCAGATTTAATGCCAAATTTTGATAAAGACCATTCGTAAGAGCAACACCTGTTCTTCTAATCCGTTCAAAAGATTAAGCGCGAAATGTGTCTTTCCTGAAACGCCTCTCTTGAATTCAGCGATTGTTCAACGGAGCTATGTCATGGTGGTTTTCAGGTATTTTGGTTAAAACTGCCTCAAATTAGAACTAAGTACCTTTTTCGTACATGAAATGCTTATAGAGCAGATATCAAGTGAATTTTCGAAGCGAAAATAAACCATAATCTGAGTTTTAGCTATTTTTTCCAAGACAGAAGCGACAAACGTGAAAGAATTAGCCTCAGTTTTTCGAGATTTTCATCCTGGCCATCTGCAACCCAAGACACTTATGATTACTTCTAGAGTACTGGTAGAAGAACTAGTTAAACAAAACTTGGAACCTTATTTTTTTTCACTGATACAAATATGTCTTTTGGCTTTTAAAAGTAACACTAGAAATGGTCACATAGCCCCTTGAAATATCTATTTTTCGTTCACTTGCACACAAAAACATTTACCTCTTTAAAATAGCCAACTTAGTAGGGAGGTCCATTAATTTTCTTAAACTGCGGTCTAAGTTACAATTTGTTTAAATAACCATTTTTCGTTTCTTCTTCAATGTACAACTACAGTTTAAACAATTTATTTCTTCATCTCAAACATTAACTAAGCAAATTCAACTAAATGAAGAAGCTGAAAATAGACGGAGCGGTTATAACGCACGCATTTTGGTTTGAGATAAATGCCACGATTGACAGTGCTTCTCAAACAAAGAAGGGCAACGTTGAATTGAAACTAAACTGTAATCCACTTCAATCCATGCAATTCTGCACTTTATCTCCAAATAATTACTTTTGTTTTCCTCTGTAGAATCTTGTTATCGAACTAAGTTGTATATTTTATGTAAGTTGGCGATATAACGTCGAAATAAGGAAAGAGAAATTTTACTATTTTGGCGGAACAATGTCAGCAGTATTTATTTATGCAATGAGTATATAGCAAGAGCGACGACTGATACCAAAGATACCTGAAATATTCACGAAGAGGCTGCGTTAGGTTTCTGCATCAATAATTTCAACTTAGGAGCCAACAGATGGATGATGATTTCAGACCAGTACGACGAGATTTGAGATTTTGCCAAAAGTTCCTCCGCACGGGCCCCAAACGTGCGCTTTGTGCACTTTTCATAGAAATAGCAATGTTTCCCGATTTGGCGATGATTTGAGACCAGTACGCCGATTTTGAGATCTGTGTGCGGAAAGTCAGATTTTGCCAAAACTTGCTCCGCACGTCCCCAAACGTGCGTTTTGTGAACTTATCATAGAAATCGTACTGTTTTCCCGATTTGGCGATGATTTGTGACCAGTACAGCGATTTTGAGATATTGTGTGCGGAAAAGTCAGATTTTGCCAAAACTTGCTCAGCAAGGACCCAAACGTGCGTTTTGTGCACTTTTCATAGAAATCGCACTGTTTTTCCGATTTGGCGATGATTTGTGACCAGTACAGCGATTTTGAGATCTTGAGTGCGGAATAGTGACATTTTGCCAAAAGTTGCTCCGCACGGCCCCAAACGTGCGTTTTGTGCACTTTTCATATAAATCGCACTGTTTCCCGATTTGGCGATGATTTGAGACCAGTAAGCCGATTTTGACATCTGCTGTGCGGAAAAGTGACATTTTGCCAAAAATTGCTCCGCACGGCGTTTTGTGCACTTTTCATAGAAATCGCACTGTTCCCCGATTTGGCGATGATTTGAGACTAGTAAGCCGATTTTGAGATCTGGTGTGCGGAAAGGTGAGATTTTGCGAAAAGTTGCTCCGCACGGCCCCAAACGTGCGTTTTGTGCACTTTTCATAGAAATCGCACTGTTTCCCCGATTTGGCGTTGATTTGAGACAAGTACGCCGATTTAGAGATCTCTTGTGCGGAAATGTGAGATTTTGCCAAAAGTTGCTCCGCACGGCCCCAAAGGTGCGTTTTGTGCACTTTTCATAGAAATCGCACTGTTTCCCGATTTGGCGATGATTTGAGACCAGTAAGCCGATTTTGACATCTGCTGTGCGGAAAGGTGTCATTTTGCCAAAAATTACTCCGCACGGCCCCAAACGTGCGTTTTGTGCACTGTTCATAGAAATCGCACTGTTTCCCGATTTGGCGATGATATGAGACCAGTAAGCCGATTTTGAGATCTCGTGTGCGGAAAAGTGAGATTTTCCCAAAAGTTGCTCCGTACGGCCCCAAACGTGCGTTTTGTGCACTTTTCATAGAAATCGCACTGTTTCCCGATTTGCCGATGATTTGAGACCAGTGCGCCGATTTTGAGATCTGTTGTGCGGAAAAGTGAGATTTTGCCAAAAGTTTCTCCGCTCGGCCCCAAACGTGCGTTTTGTGCACTTTTCATAGAAATCGCACTGTTTCGCGATTTCGCGACGATTTGAGACCAGTAAGCCGATTTTGACATCTGCTGTGCGGAAAAGTGACATTTTGCCAAAAATTGCTCCGCACGGCGTTTTGTGCACTTTTCATAGAAATCGCACTGTTCCCCGATTTGGCGATGATTTGACACTAGTAAGCCGATTTTGAGATCTGGTGCGGAAAGGGAGATTTTGCGAAAAGTTGCTCCGCACGGCCCCAAACGTGCGTTTTGTGCACTTTCATAGAAATCGCACTGTTTTCCCCGATTTGGCGATGATTTGAGACTAGTAAGCCGATTTTGAGATCTGCTGTGCGGAAGAGTGAGATTTTGCCAAAAGTTGCTCCCACGGCCCCAAACGTGCGTTTTGTCAACTTCTCATAGAAATCGCACTGTTTTTCCGATTTGGCGATGATTTGAGACTACTATGCCGATTTTGAGATCTGCTGTGCGGAAAGGTGAGATTTTGCGAAAAGTTGCTCCGCACGGCCCCAAACGTGCGTTTTGTGCACTTTTCATAGAAATCGCACTGTTTTCCCGATTTGGCATTGATTTGAGACCAGTCCGCCGATTTTGACATCTGCTGTGCGGAAAAGTGACATTTTGCCAAAAATTGCTCCACACGGCGTTTTGTGCACTTTTCATAGAAATCGCACTGTTCCCCGATTTGGCGATGATTTGAGACCAGTAAGCCGATTTTGAGATCTGGTGTGCGGAAAGGTGAGATTTTGCCAAAAGTTGCTCCGCACGGCCCTAAACGTGCGTTTTGTGCACTGTTCATAGAAATCGCACTGTTTCCCCGATCTGGCGTTGATTTGAGACCAGTACGCCGATTTTGAGATCTGTTGTGCGGAAGAGTGAGATTTTTCCAAAAGTTGCTCCCCACGGCCCCAAACGTGCGTTTTGTCAACTTCTCATAGAAATCGCACTGTTTTCCCGATTTGGCGATGATTTGACACCAGTACAGCGATTTTGAGATCTCTTGTGCGGAAATGTGAGATTTTGCCAAAAGTTGCTCCGCACGGCCCCAAACGTGCGTTTTGTGCACTTTTCATGGAAATCGCAGTGTTTCCCGATTTGGCGATGATTTGAGACCAGTAAGCAAATTTTGACATCTGCTGTGCGGAAAAGTGACATTTTGCCAAAAATTGCTCCGCACGGGGTTTTGTGCACTTCTCATAGAAATCGCACTCTTCCCCGATTTGTCGATGATTTGAGACCAGTAAGCCGATTTTGAGATCTCTTGTGCGGAAAAGTGAGATTTTGCCAAAAGTTGCTCCGCACGGCTCCAAATGTGCGTTTTGTGCACTTTTCATAGAAATCGCACTGTTTCCCCGATTTGGCGTTGATTTGAGACCAGTACGCCGATTTTGAGATCTGTTGTGCGGAAGAGTGAGATTTTGCCAGAAGTTGCTCCGCACGGCCCCAAACGTGCGTTTTGTGCACTTTTCATAGAAATCGCACTGTTTCCCCGATTTGGCGGTGATTTGAGACCAGTACGCCGATTTTGAGATCTGCTGTGCGAAAAAGTGAGATTTTGCCAAAAGTTTCTCCGCACGGCCCCAAACGTGCGTTTTGTGCACTTTTCATATAAATCGCACTGTTTGACGATTTCGCGATGATTTGAGACCAGTAAGCCGATTTTGAGATCTGGTGTGCGGAAAAGTGAGATTTTGCCAAAAGTTGCTCCGCACGGCTCCAAATGTGCGTTTTGTGCACTTTTCATAGAAATCGCACTGTTTCCCCAATTAGGCGTTGATTTGAGACCATTACGCCGATTTTGAGATCTGTTGTGCGGAAGAGTGAGATTTTGCCAAAAGTTGCTCCACACCGCCCCAAACGTGCGTTTTGTGCACTTTTCATAGAAATCGCACTGTTTCCCCGATTTGGCGTTGATTTGAGACAAGTACGCCGATTTTGAGATCTGTTGTGCGGAAGAGTGAGATTTTGCCAAAAGTTGCTCCCCACGGCCCCAAACGTGCGTTTTGTCAACTTCTCATAGAAATCGCACTGTTTCCCCGATTTGGCGGTGATTTGAGACCAGTACGCCGATTTTGAGATCTGTTGTGCGAAAAAGTGAGATTTTGCCAAAAGTTTCTCCGCACGGCCCCAAACGTGCGTTTTGTGCACTTTTGATATAAATCGCACTGTTTCACGATTTCGCGATGATTTGAGACCAGTAAGCCGATTTTGAGATCTGGTGTGCCGAAAAGTGAGATTTTACCAAAAGTTGCTCCCGCACGCCCCAAACGTGCGTTTTGTGCACTTTTCATAGAAATCGCACTGTTTCGCGATTTGGCGATGATTTGAGACCAGTAAGCCGATTTTGACATCTGCTGTGCGGAAAAGTGACATTTTGCCAAAAATTGCTCCGCACGGCGTTTTGTGCACTTTTCATAGAAATCGCACTGTTCCCCGATTTGGCGATGATTTGAGACTAGTAAGCCGATTTTGAGATCTGGTGTGCGGAAAAGTGAGATTTTGCCAAAAGTTGCTCCGCACGGCCCCAAACGTGCGTTTTGTGCACTTTTCATATAAATCGCACTGTTTCACGATTTCGCGATGATTTGAGACCAGTAAGCCGATTTTGAGATCTGGTGTGCGGAAAAGTGAGATTTTGCCAAAAGTTGCTCCTCACGGCCCCAAACGTGCGTTTTGTTCACTTTTCATACAAATCGCACTGTTTTCCAGATTTGGCGATGATTTCTGAGGCCAATCCCGGCGAGACACTGTACGTCTCGGTGCCCAAGCTGGGCGAGCACGATGTCATTGTGTCCGGCTCACTTGCACTGGTGTTCAACATCAACCTAGCCGGGGGCCACGCTAACAACTATCTCGTACAAAATGTTTTTCGGGCCCTGGTGGACAGGTTCGTTGTAAAGTTTGCCGCCACCACTGTCCAGGACACGGTTGGGTACGACATCTACAAGATCTTCGAAGACCTATTCAAATCAACCGATGAGCGGGAAAATATGCTTATGGAGGGCATCCAGAGTGTGGATTGTGTAAGATCCGCTCTGGTGCTGGAAGAAGACCTCAGGCGTGGATGCGAAACCAAGCTGAGACAATATACAAGAATAAGTATCGCATCAAACTGGATCACCAAATCTTAACTGATCACGGAATCATATATCCTCAAGCGTTATTAACGATCTGGTCTTCGAACTAACCCTCGCCCCCGCATCCAAGTTGTCCGTGGCTCAGACACAAGCAAGCTCGTGTACAAGTTGGAAAACATCCAGCTGGAGTATGAGACGATCAGAAGTAAGAGCTGGCCGACGAGCAACAAGCGCTTACACTAGTGGCAAGGAGTTCGCCTATGACCTCGTAATGCGAGATCGGGTGCATCCCTTCACAAAAGGTGTGACACTCGGCTGAATCTTCGGGTTAACCCACAGCGCCGGTCTCTCAAGGGCATCCTCTTGCTGTTCAACAATCCCTATGTAGCGGGTGCCAGGGACTCTGAGAACTATTTCAATCCCGACATCACCAAAGTGAAGGTCACAGTCAACGGTGTTCCAAACAGGATCTACAACGAGGGCATCAGTGGCACTGACATGTGGAATGAAATCTTCCGATACTTCAAGCCACAACGCGCGGCAGGCCTAACATGAACTTGACCAAATATCTCACAGGCAACAAGTTTGGGCTCTGGATTGACCTGCGGTCCATGGCTGACACATCCCTGCACGGCAGCGGCCAACGGCTCGTCAACACACAGGATGGCGTGCAACTCGAGATCGAACGAAACGGCACAGGCTCGGGAAACGCAAACTGCCACATCTTCACCTCTCAGACTCACAGATGAACATCATGACAACAGCTGCATCTGTACAGACTTCTAGGTAAACACACGCATACGCATATATACAAACCCCATGGCCACAAGCAAGATCAACTTCTATGCCAAGCCGCTCCCCTGCCATCCACCGGACCATTATCACACAATAAAATACAAAGACTTCTGGCAAAGGCCCCTCCCCACAACACATGAACCAATTTTTGCAAACCAACTAATATAGGTGTTGGTTATGGACCAAGAAAGCTGCCATTCAATGCACTAATCGTGGGCCCCACTAACTCTGGCAAGACACAGTATCTTCTAAACCAACTGCGAGGCCCCTTTAGGGTTGTTTTGACTACATCGTTTTATTCTGCCCCACATTTGTCAAGAACAAGACATACGATGGCTTCGTGGACCGCGATCCGCACATCTTCGTGATTGTCTGCCAACAGCATGAGATCGAAGACTGGTTGAAGTTGGCGAGCTTCTTTTTCACATGCACCAACACTTTATTCATTCTCGATGACTGCGCCGCCTCCAAAGATGTCAAAGGCCGCACGAGTCAGCTGGTCAATCTGGGTTCAGCGCAAGGCATGACGGCATATCCGTGTGGGTCTTGACCCAGCAGATCACCAGCATTGCCAAGCCATATCGTGATAACATTGCAGCGATCGTGCTCTTTTACACACCCTCCAGCAAGACAACTAAGGCCATCTTCGAAGACTATGCCGGCGAGCTCTCCCATGAGGAGTACAAAGAGCTTATCGCAAGGCTCAAATCCCGCAAGTTCTCCCACCTGGTTTTCTCTCTGAGGCACCCGTATGGAATTGAGTACAAGGTTTAAAACACATATATACATGCCATGAATGCGCCAACCAGTCTACACAAGCTCACTGTGCTTTCACAGCTTTTGGATGAATTGCACAAACACACACTTGATGCGCAAAACAAAATTATCAAAGCCGCTGGTGAGGAAGATCTGCGCCTCATGCTTCTCAACAGATATCCCTTGCGGTTGAATTCTATGCCAGACACCATGGCGGGGCTTATACGAGAGCTTGAAACCTTTTGCCCGACATCAAGAGAATTATTGAAAAATAAAAACACATATATATACCCTGATGGCAGAAGCAGCTGAAGACAAGGCCGTTTTTGACGAAGTAATGCAGATGCTGGAGGCCACCCCTGAAACCACACCTCCCACAGGGATAGTTGGTGACAATGGCATTCCTGCCAAACGTGAGAAGCTGGCAATCCTTGTTTCAACTGGCAAGGCCAAAGAAGCTATCGGCGTGCAGCTCACACACGATCATGTCAAGCGGTTGTCAGACAAGGACGTTGAGAAGTACTGCAAAAGGTACGAGGCCTACATAGGCAACAAGACAACCGAATCCCTAGTTGATTCCGCCATCATGCTGCGTCCAAAGGCGTTGGTGGTGATCCCGGTTGATGATCTCAAGGAGTTGCAGCAAGAACTCAAGAACGACTACATCATCAACCAGGAGCTGTCAAATCTTGCTGGGGCTCTTGCCATGCGATGCGGACGATGCTGGCGCTTGCCAATGCTGCTCTCATCACAACAAAACACATCAAGCTTGAACGAGAGCCTGACTTGATAGAATTTGAACCCCAACCCACACATCCAACCAGAGACAGTGAAGGCTATCCACTTGAGGGCTTTGATGAAGTTGGGCTGGGACCTGGGGTGACCTTGAAGGAACCTTGAAGGAACCTGGCTGGAACCTGACAGCAACCTGTCAGCACACTTGTCAGCACACTTATCACATCTTGTAAAAATAAAAACACATATATACCCACTATGGCCACACCACTCGAGACGATCCCTGAAGAAACTCAACTCCAACTCCAACTCCAACACCTGCCCGTGTTACCTCTGAGGCCCCGAAAACAAAGCCCGCAACGAAAAGAACCCCGGCCGCGTTGCTTCTGGTAAAAGGCTAGCAGAACGCAACCGCCTGGCCCGTGAAGCAAAGAAAAAGGCCGAAGCACAAAAGCTGCACCCTCAACAAGTGAAAACAATTCTGCAACAAGTGGTGCAACAAGTGACACAACAAGTGACAGCAACAGCAACTCAATCTTTTATATTCTGGGGTTGGAGGGTTGGCTGTCTCTGCTGCGGGTGTGTATTACCAACGCGAAGCCATAATGCAAAGGCTTGGACGCAAATCAAACACACCAGCAAACACACAAGCAAACACCACCACAAGCAACACCCCCATCTCGAATTCCGGTAAGACAAGGAATAAAAAAATGGAATAAAAAAACAAAAACATATATATACTGACCATGAATCTTTTCGGGGCTGTGATTGATGCCACTGCAATCGGAGGTGCGCTTTTTTATTGGTTGAATTAAACGTGGTCGCCTTTGAAGCAATTAACAAAATGGCAAGGAACTGCGCAACGAAGCTGAGACCGAGACCGAGTGAGCCGAGCCCGAGTCCGAGCCCGAGGATTGAGGTTGAACGAGACGATAAAGGCTCAACCGTCTTGCCCGAGTCTGAGTCAGAAAAATAAAAAATCATATGTATACTGGACACAAACCATGTCTGACAACAAGCTTGTGAAGTCTATCCTCGAAGCCGCAACAATCACTGGCCTTGCCGCTGGTATTGGTTGGATTGGGAAAAAGACCATCAAAGAAAACTTCACTGCCGACCCCAGTGCAAGCTTAATGAACTACGTTAAGTTCACAGCCGTCATGGCTGGCTGCATCGCGCTGAAGAAATATCTCGAGGACCAGAAAATCCTCCCAGACAATATGTAAAAACCATATGTATACACACGACCACAATGGCTTCGATTGCAATAATGGCCCTTGGCGCTGTTCTTAATGCGGCCGCTTTCACGGGCGGCAACTATCTCGCAAAATCTGTCTGGTGATAACGGAAAGGCAGCAATGGATGAGAAAATTCGTCATGACAAAGCCCTGGAACAATACCAAGCGGCTTACGCCAAATACCAGAAGGACCGCACCAAGCTCCTCGACTGGATTGCAGCCAACGATCGGATTAAACACCAAGCTAGCAAAAACTTCCAAACCACCGACCAAGCCCTGGTCTTGTATAACCAGATGCACCAAACACAACCAGATAAACAAATCAAAGACTACAAAGAGCCTCAGTTCTCGGACTTCTACAAGCCCAGCTCACAACAGCAGAATAGTGAACTTGCGTTCATTGGAGGCACCCTGCTTGCGGGTGGGTATGCGGCCTATCGCTTTCTGTAAACAAACATATATACCCCTATGGAGGCGAAACTCTCAAAGATCTATTACAGTCCGAAAGGCTACTGGAAAGGTCTTGCCTGTAAAAAAGCTAGCTGCAGCGGCTAAGGTCTCTGATGATGTCGCAAAGAAATGGCTGGTCAAACAAACCCTTTGGCAAGTTTACCTCCCAGCGCCACGCCATATCCCCCGGCCCAAGTTTGATGTCTCATCACCAAATGCAGTGCATCAAGCAGATCTTCTCTTCCTGCCCCACGACAAACTTCCTCGTGGGAGAAAGGTTTACAAATACGCATTAACCCTTGTGGATGTGGCTAGCCGTTACAAAGCAGCAGAGCCCCTGACTTCGAAAGAGTCTGAAGAAGTCTCAAGGGCATTTCAGAAGATTTACAGGAGGGGCCTTTGAAATGGCCTCAACTCTTGCAAGTTGACCCTGGGAAAGAGTTTATGGGGGCTGTGACTAAGGCTATGGAGGATAACAAAACGACCATTCGTCGCGGGCGGGTTGATATCCACAGAGACCAAGCAATTGTGGAGAGATTCAATCGCACCCTGGCTGAAAGGCTGTTTGGTTATCAATATGCCGTTGAAATGAATATGCCCTCTGGCCGGTCTACTGCATGGGTCAAAAGACTGCCAGATGTTGTCTCGGCCTTGAACAATGAAGTAACAAGACTCACTGGCAAGAAGCCTGCGAAAGCGATCAAAGAGAAAGCCGTTTCAGCCAAGCCCGCGACTCCATATGCTAGGCCTGTTGGGGTTTATGAGAAGAAGCTCCCTCCCCGGGTGAGTGTGAGATATCTGTACCAGCCTGGCGAGCTAGAAGGGGGTGGGAGGCGGCAACTGATCCATCTGGTCTTTGAAAGTCTACCAAATACAAAGGATTGTCACCAAACCGAATGAACCCGTGGTGTATTATCTCTATGATGGGCCCAAGAGAGGCTTCGTTCGCGAAGGGTTGATGGTTGTACCGCCGGGCACTCAGTTGCCGCCGATATCTTTGTGACCATATGCCAGCGTGTGGATGCCATCATCCTTGATCCAGCGCTTGGAGTCAAAGGGAGAGAGCGTTGTCTTGGTGATGTGCTCACCGAAGATTTGGTGGCCTTTGCTTCTGAGCCTGTCCATCCCGTGCTTGAAGGTTCGCCGGTCGAAAAGAGCTTCCTTGTAATTCTGGTGGGTGATCTCTTTCTTTGTGACAACCTTGGTGGTGCCCTTTGCTTTCTTGATGTTTTTGTCGTCATCCAGAAGGATGGAGTACATATTCGAGCGAAGACACACAGCCTCCGAGATCGGCTTACCCGCGCACTCGTCCTTCATCTTGCCGATGACCTTCTTGTTAAGCTGACTGTGGAGTGGATGGTCCTTGGGATAATCACTTGTGTCGTAGAGTTCATCCAGAAGGTTCTCCATGTCTTTTTTTTTTTTGGTTCTCCATGTCTTTATAGACATCATCCGTCTTGATCTCGAGGAGCAGAGAGACTGTGTCTGTGTAGAGTAGCTCTACGCGCGGGCCATATTTAAGCTTGAGATGTTTGTAATAGAAGGCATACATCAGTGTTTTGGAGAGATCAAGGATGCACATGCCTGTGTAAACTGGGCGGTTGAAGAGGATTTTCTCCCTGTGCATCTGAAACCCCGCCAGTTTGGGTCCAAAGACCGTTGCTCTGGAAAACAGTGCGCTTGCGATGAGCTTTCTAATCTTATCTTGCTCGTGCGATCGGACAAGCTTCATGTCGATTCGATTTCTGAGGTTCTCCATTGTCTTACCGAAGACTGAGTTATTCATGAGCTTGAAGAAGTTCTTCTCAAAATCAGAAGTAGCCTTCTTTCTGAGCTCGGTGTTCAGGGAGATGTATGGCTCCATCCAAGCCCTCTGCTCGAACTTGAGCATTTTGTGGATTTTCGTCAACTTCATTCCAAGATCCAGGTACTGCTGGAGGTTTCTGTAATGCAACACGTATCGGGATTTGTTGTTCAGGGTAAGGAGCAGCTTCTGCGTCTTCTCTTCTGGCTGCCCCTCTGCCAAGGCCCTTTGGTATGGTGACATCCATTCCTTTGGAACGACCTGCCTTTCTGGGGCAAGAGGATAAGCGTTGTGCTCATCGTGCAACTCCTCGGGGTACTCAAGATCAACCTCGAGAATGTAACCAATCTTTCTGTTTGACCTCCACCTCCTGATCTGGTGTTGTGTTGGAAAGACAGGGCACCATGCGAAGTTGCCAACTGGGAGAGGCTGACTCATGGCCCATCCATAGAGATTGTTCGCGTCGAGATACATGATGTAACTTGACTCTTCGTTGGGGTTGTGGTCACGGAGATAGGAGTTGTTGGCCTTACAGTGCCGCCTGCTCTCCATGGATATACCACCTCGCAAGCCTCTTTCAACAAAGAGATGCATGTCAACATCTGTGAGCAGCTCCATGTTGATGCCCGTATACCTGAGGAGGGCGTCCCAGGAGAGGCCAGCGCTTGTATAATAATGTGCCGGGTCAAGCTTGTAATGTTGCAGACATGTTTTTCTGAAGTTCTCGAAAACATCGGCCAGAAGAAGCACATCTGTCTCAAGGTAGAGGTCGTGGTAATCCCCAAGCGTCTTGCATCCAAATATCTCCCACACTTTTTACGCGTGGGCGTATTCTTTATCTGAGATGCCTTCCTTCTTGAGCTCGCTGTAGAAGGCATCCTTCGGCGGGAGAGAGATCTCCTCGAATCGAGTCCAAGAGTCCATGTATTCGTATGGGTAAATCCCTTTTTGCAGGAGAAGGTTGCGTTTGGCTTGGTTCTTCTCGTGGCTTGTCGTGATTGTGAAGGACTCTGGCTTGTTTGCTTCAACCAGAGCACTGAGGCTTGACTGCATGAACTGCAAGCTGTCAATGAACCTAAGCTTGTCGAGAGAGAAGGATATGTATTTCTCCATGTTGTTTGGGATGCATTTCAAATCGGAATGCACATCCGCAATTCCACTCATGATGTGGTGTGCATCATAACCCTTCAAGTTGTGAAAGATTATCGGGATTATTTCCGTTTTCGGGCTGGTTCGGAAATAATTGATGTTGCAAGCACTGTGAGCCGCACCCCGATATTTGCCTGTGATGTGGCAATGATCTTTGACTGCGTCTCGAACAGAGTCTTGGATTAGAGACTCCCGCAGAAAAGACAGTCGACCTGCTCGAATAAATTGTCTAAGGGGCCTGCCTTTTGTTTCTTGGTCCAACAAATGGGAACTCTTCCAATTTGCCATCATCGTCCTGGATGTAAGTTTTGAATGTCTTTTGATAACATTTGTTGGTTTGTCGATGAACAAGGCCCGCGTATTCTCCGGTGTTTGGGTCATAGGCCGCAATGACATCCCTGTGGTTCTTCTTGGTGAGAGACTTGTCACAGATGTGGCAATCTGTTGCACGGTTGAATTCTGCCCAGTCTGCTCTTGTCATGGACAGTGGTACCTTGTGTTGCAGCTCGTCTCTGATCTCTCCTTCCAGCTGTTGAAGGCTGTCGAGAAAGACTGGCACCGCGCCCTCTCCTCTGTATAGGTAAGGGCCCTTTGTCTCTCCATCAGAGCGAACAGCTAACATGCAGAACCCGCAGGGTTTATGTAAGGATGTTGCAGTGGTGCTGCTCTGTTGAGGGTCTGGTATGCAACCGTGCACTTTTTCGACAATGCTTTCGACATATATGACCCAAGGCTTCTTCATCTGGTTCTGGACGTTCTCGAAGTGGAGGAAGTTTTCGCCTTCTTTTGGCATTTCAGCTCGTGCCGGCCTGCCTTTGACTCCTCTGCAATAGAAGAGATGGTCGGTGAGAACCCGTTCTGAAGAAAAGGCTTGGAGACACCTGTCACAGTGATGCATGCGGCGCCCAATGTTGAACTCGCTGTGTAGAAGCCTGCTCATGCTCTTGATGTAACAATAATGTGAGGTGTGTGTGTCTGTGAGCATCATCAGATTGCTTCTTTGCAGATTGGGATCCTCTAGCTCACTGACTCTGATTACAACCACCTGGTTGTTCTTCCAGCCATAAATGTTGATTGGAAGGTTGTTTTGTTGTTTTCCAATGGCGTTGGAAAATCAACTCCAGTTAAGTCTACGTCATCATCAATGGGATAACTGCCTGGCCGGTCTGAATGCGCCTCTGCGGGGAACAATGCCGATCGCAGTGCCCAGCGGAGACAATGATTGTCTCTGTTCTTTACATTGATGATGGCCTGCTTTGACCTGAGTTTTGATGGTGTTGGGATAAATGTGCCGCCTCGTAGAGGATGGTACATCCCGAACTCAAGGTAAACAGTTTTGATTTTCTCAATCACCCAACCAGAACCCAACTGCTGCCATCTGGCAATCTCTTCCTCAAAGCCATTCACAATGTCTTCCAGGATGCCCTCCTCTCGAAGCTGATAGAGATTTGTAACAATCAGTGGATTGACGTTCCAAAAGAAGTGAGTAATTTCTCGTCGTCTGTCATCGCCTTCCATTAAAAAGTGAACATCGAATGACAAAGTGACCTTCACGCCGCCAAGTCTGTGACTTCGCGTGCAATTTTCTGGAGAAAAGCCGCCCGATTAGCTATGAAGAATGAATTGAGGTCCTTGATGGGGTAATCACCAGCGACGTTCATCTTATAACCATGCAACGAATTGCCAAAGTAATCGTGGTTCCTTGGGTTGAAGTCAAGACGTTGAGCCGCCATGTTATATACAGGGATTTTATTTTTCTTCAATTGGTGGTCTCGTGCCGGACCAGCACTCACCAGTGTGTAGTAATAGACGTTGGTGCATCCGGGACCACCTGAAAATTTCCGAGACCACGTCACGCCACCCACCTGCCCCTCGAAAGCCGACGAAGGAGGCTGAGGGGGCAGGTGGGTGGCGTGGCGTGGTCTCGGAAATTTTCAGGTGGTCCCGGATCACCAACGTCTATTACTACTCGAATAAACAATTTATTTCTCCATCTCACAAACATTAACTAAGCAAATGCAACTAAGTGAAGAAGCTCAAAATAGACGGAGCGGTTGTAACGCACGCATTTTGGTTTGAGATAAACGCCACGATTGACAGTGCTTCTCAAACAAAGAAGGGCAACGTTGATTTTAAAGTAAACTGCAATCCACTTCAATCCTTGCAATCCTGCACTTTATCTCCAAACAATTACTTTTTCTTTTGCTCTATAGAATCGTTTGATCGAAGTAAGTTGTTTATTTTGTGGAATTTGGCGATATAACGTGAAAATAAGCCAAGAGAAATTTTACTATTTTAGAGGAACAGTGTCATCAGTATCCATTTATAAAAAGAGTATTTACGAGGAACGACGACTGATACCGAAGATACCCGAAATATTCACGAATAGGCTGCGTAAGGTTTTTGTATCAATAATTGCACCTTAGGAGCCAACAGATAACTTGAAACGTTATGACGAATAAACAATTAATTTTTCCATCTCACAAACATTAACTAAGCAAATGCAACTAAGTAAAGAAGCTCAAAATAGACGGAGTGGTTATAACGCACGTATTTTGGTTTGAGATAAATGCCACGATTGACAGTGTTTCTGAAACAAAGAAGGCCAACGTTGATTTTAAACTAAACTGTAATCCACTTCAACCCTTGCAATCCTGCACTTTATCTGCAAACAATTACTTTTGTTATCCTCTGTAGAACCTTTTTATCGAACTAAGTTGTATATTGTGTGGCATTTGGTAATATAACGTAGAAATAGCGAAGAGAAATTTTACTATTTTGGCGGACAATGTCATCAGTATTCATTTATGAAATGAGTATATACCAAGAGCGACGACTGACTGACTGACGGACTGACTTCTGTCCAGAACTTTTCGCGTTCTTAAGAAAGTATCAGAAGAGAACGAAATCGAACAATTAGCAAGAAGCCTACCACAAGGAGACAATGTAATTGCATTTTCTTTTGACAGACAGAATGGTCTGGTTAATAGAAACTGGCTATAAGAGCGTGTCAAAATACGTCCCAAATGTTGTTCGTTTGACACGGCAGAGTATCAATTCGTATCCTATCATCTCAGACAGTACAATCGCATATCCAGACCACGAGTCCTTTCCAGCAAAGATGCAGACGAGTACTTTTTTGTCAACAAGCACGGTACGGAATTCAAAACATCTGGGAGCTTTTCAAAGTATCTGTCGCAAGTCTTTAAGGAAAATCTGGTCTTTCCCTGCGCAATTAACGAAATGAGACGCTCTCGTTGAGCACTTTCTTTCTTTGCCAGACAGTTCCGATGGAAGACTAGCGGAATCGCTTGCGCGTGTTTGCAAGCACAGTTTAAGAGCCCAAATTGAAATTTACGATCGTCGTACTGAGTCTGAGCGCAGGTCGGTAGCTATGCGCTATTTAAACAGATCAGCAGTCAATTTCATCTTGGACGAACCTCCCAGTACCTCAAAAGAAGTCAGCGACGAGGAAGAAAGCTCGGACGTCGACGAACTGCTGTCACCGGTAGAAATTTGCGCACTCGTCACGGCCGATGCTACTTGCGAACGCCCCAGTGTGTTTTTAGGCAAGGTTCTTAAGTACACTGCAGACGGAAAGACCGCTCGACTCGGTTGGCTCAAAGAATCGGAAACTCCCCCGAATTACTTCCAGTTTTAAACAGGGTCTGACGTGTGGGAAGAGAAAGTCAGTGCTCTAATCTACCCAGTAGATGTCACTTTTCATCGACTCGACGGAACGCACGAGTTTCGAACAAAAAAGCAACGCACACAACGCCTAAGTTAAGAGGGGCTGAGTGCAGATTTAATGCCAAATTTTGATAAGACCATTCGTAAGAGCAACACCTGTTCTTCTAATCCGTTCAAAAGATTAAGCGCGAAATGTGTCTTTCCTGAAACGCCTCTCTTGAATTCAGCGATTGTTCAACGGAGCTATGTCATGGTGGTTTTCAGGTATTTTGGTTAAAACTGCCTCAAATTAGAACTAAGTACCTTTTTCGTACATGAAATGCTTATAGAGCAGATATCAAGTGAATTTTCGAAGCGAAAATAAACCATAATCTGAGTTTTAGCTATTTTTTCCAAGACAGAAGCGACAAACGTGAAAGAATTAGCTTCTGTTTTTCGAGATTTTCATCCTGGCCATCTGCAACCCAAGACACTTATGATTACTTCTAGAGTACTGGTAGAAGAACTAGTTAAACAAAACTTGGAACCTTATTTTTTTTCACTGATACAAATATGTCTTTTGGCTTTTAAAAGTAACACTAGAAATGGTCACATAGCCCCTTGAAATATCTATTTTTCGTTCACTTGCACACAAAAACATTTACCTCTTTAAAATAGCCAACTTAGTAGGGAGGTCCATTAATTTTCTTAAACTGCGGTCTAAGTTACAATTTGTTTAAATAACCATTTTTCGTTTCTTCTTCAATGTACAACTACAGTTTAAACAATTTATTTCTTCATCTCAAACATTAACTAAGCAAATTCAACTAAATGAAGAAGCTGAAAATAGACGGAGCGGTTATAACGCACGCATTTTGGTTTGAGATAAATGCCACGATTGACAGTGCTTCTCAAACAAAGAAGGGCAACGTTGAATTGAAACTAAACTGTAATCCACTTCAATCCATGCAATTCTGCACTTTATCTCCAAATAATTACTTTTGTTTTCCTCTGTAGAATCTTGTTATCGAACTAAGTTGTATATTTTATGTAAGTTGGCGATATAACGTCGAAATAAGGAAAGAGAAATTTTACTATTTTGGCGGAACAATGTCAGCAGTATTTATTTATGCAATGAGTATATAGCAAGAGCGACGACTGATACCAAAGATACCTGAAATATTCACGAAGAGGCTGCGTTAGGTTTCTGCATCAATAATTTCAACTTAGGAGCCAACAGATGGATGATGATTTCAGACCAGTACGACGAGATTTGAGATTTTGCCAAAAGTTCCTCCGCACGGGCCCCAAACGTGCGCTTTGTGCACTTTTCATAGAAATAGCAATGTTTTCCCGATTTGGCGATGATTTGAGACCAGTACGCCGATTTTGAGATCTGGTGTGCGGAACAGTCAGATTTTGCCAAAACTTGCTCCGCACGTCCCCAAACGTGCGTTTTGTGAACTTATCATAGAAATCGTACTGTTTTCCCGATTTGGCGATGATTTGTGACCAGTACAGCGATTTTGAGATATTGTGTGCGGAAAAGTCAGATTTTGCCAAAACTTGCTCAGCCGGACCCAAACGTGCGTTTTGTGCACTTTTCATAGAAATCGCACTGTTTTTCCGATTTGGCGATGATTTGACCAGTACAGCGATTTTGAGATCTTGATGCGGAATAGTGACATTTTGCCAAAAGTTGCTCCGCACGGCCCCAAACGTGCGTTTTGTGCACTTTTCATATAAATCGCACTGTTTCCCGATTTGGCGATGATTTGAGACCAGTAAGCCGATTTTGACATCTGCTGTGCGGAAAAGTGACATTTTGCCAAAAATTGCTCCGCACGGCGTTTTGTGCACTTTTCATAGAAATCGCACTGTTCCCCGATTTGGCGATGATTTGAGACTAGTAAGCCGATTTTGAGATCTGGTGTGCGGAAAGGTGAGATTTTGCGAAAAGTTGCTCCGCACGGCCCCAAACGTGCGTTTTGTGCACTTTTCATAGAAATCGCACTGTTTCCCGATTTGGCGTTGATTTGAGACAGTACGCGATTTTGAGATCTCTTGTGCGGAAATGTGAGATTTTGCCAAAAGTTGCTCCGCACGGCCCCAAAGGTGCGTTTTGTGCACTTTTCATAGAAATCGCACTGTTTCCCGATTTGGCGATGATTTGAGACCAGTAAGCCGATTTTGACATCTGCTGTGCGGAAAGGTGTCATTTTGCCAAAAATTACTCCGCACGGCCCCAAACGTGCGTTTTGTGCACTGTTCATAGAAATCGCACTGTTTCCCGATTTGGCGATGATATGAGACCAGTAAGCCGATTTTGAGATCTCGTGTCCGGAAAAGTGAGATTTTCCCAAAAGTTGCTCCGTACGGCCCCAAACGTGCGTTTTGTGCACTTTTCATAGAAATCGCACTGTTTCCCGATTTGCGATGATTTGAGACCAGTGCGCCGATTTTGAGATCTGTTGTGCGGAAAAGTGAGATTTTGCCAAAAGTTTCTCCGCTCGGCCCCAAACGTGCGTTTTGTGCACTTTTCATAGAAATCGCACTGTTTCGCGATTTCGCGACGATTTGAGACCAGTAAGCCGATTTTGACATCTGCTGTGCGGAAAAGTGACATTTTGCCAAAAATTGCTCCGCACGGCGTTTTGTGCACTTTTCATAGAAATCGCACTGTTCCCCGATTTGGCGATGATTTGACACTAGTAAGCCGATTTTGAGATCTGGTGTGCGGAAAGGTGAGATTTTGCGAAAAGTTGCTCCGCACGGCCCCAAACGTGCGTTTTGTGCACTTTTCATAGAAATCGCACTGTTTCCCCGATTTGGCGATGATTTGAGACTAGTAAGCCGATTTTGAGATCTGCTGTGCGGAAGAGTGAGATTTTGCCAAAAGTTGCTCCCCACGGCCCCAAACGTGCGTTTTGTCAACTTCTCATAGAAATCGCACTGTTTTTCCGATTTGGCGATGATTTGAGACTACTATGCCGATTTTGAGATCTGCTGTGCGGAAAGGTGAGATTTTGCGAAAAGTTGCTCCGCACGGCCCCAAACGTGCGTTTTGTGCACTTTTCATAGAAATCGCACTGTTTTCCCGATTTGGCATTGATTTGAGACCAGTCCGCCGATTTTGACATCTGCTGTGCGGAAAAGTGACATTTTGCCAAAAATTGCTCCACACGGCGTTTTGTGCACTTTTCATAGAAATCGCACTGTTCCCCGATTTGGCGATGATTTGAGACCAGTAAGCCGATTTTGAGATCTGGTGGCGGAAAAGGTGAGATTTTGCCAAAAGTTGCTCCGCACGGCCCTAAACGTGCGTTTTGTGCACTGTTCATAGAAATCGCACTGTTTCCCCGATCTGGCGTTGATTTGAGACCAGTACGCCGATTTTGAGATCTGTTGTGCGGAAGAGTGAGATTTTTCCAAAAGTTGCTCCCCACGGCCCCAAACGTGCGTTTTGTCAACTTCTCATAGAAATCGCACTGTTTTCCCGATTTGGCGATGATTTGACACCAGTACAGCGATTTTGAGATCTCTTGTGCGGAAATGTGAGATTTTGCCAAAAGTTGCTCCGCACGGCCCCAAACGTGCGTTTTGTGCACTTTTCATGGAAAGCTCAGTGTTTCCCGATTTGGCGATGATTTGAGACCAGTAAGCAAATTTTGACATCTGCTGTGCGGAAAAGTGACATTTTGCCAAAAATTGCTCCGCACGGGGTTTTGTGCACTTCTCATAGAAATCGCACTCTTCCCGATTTGTCGATGATTTGAGACCAGTAAGCCGATTTTGAGATCTCTTGTGCGGAAAAGTGAGATTTTGCCAAAAGTTGCTCCGCACGGCTCCAAATGTGCGTTTTGTGCACTTTTCATAGAAATCGCACTGTTTCCCCGATTTGGCGTTGATTTGAGACCAGTACGCCGATTTTGAGATCTGTTGTGCGGAAGAGTGAGATTTTGCCAGAAGTTGCTCCGCACGGCCCCAAACGTGCGTTTTGTGCACTTTTCATAGAAATCGCACTGTTTCCCCGATTTGGCGGTGATTTGAGACCAGTACGCCGATTTTGAGATCTGCTGTGCGAAAAAGTGAGATTTTGCCAAAAGTTTCTCCGCACGGCCCCAAACGTGCGTTTTGTGCACTTTTCATATAAATCGCACTGTTTGACGATTTCGCGATGATTTGAGACCAGTAAGCCGATTTTGAGATCTGGTGTGCGGAAAAGTGAGATTTTGCCAAAAGTTGCTCCGCACGGCTCCAAATGTGCGTTTTGTGCACTTTTCATAGAAATCGCACTGTTTCCCCAATTAGGCGTTGATTTGAGACCATTACGCCGATTTTGAGATCTGTTGTGCGGAAGAGTGAGATTTTGCCAAAAGTTGCTCCACACCGCCCCAAACGTGCGTTTTGTGCACTTTTCATAGAAATCGCACTGTTTCCCCGATTTGGCGTTGATTTGAGACAAGTACGCCGATTTTGAGATCTGTTGCGGAAGAGTGAGATTTTGCCAAAAGTTGCTCCCCACGGCCCAAACGTGCGTTTTGTGCAACTTTGATATAAATCGCACTGTTTCCGATTTGCGATGATTTGAGACCAGTAAGCCGATTTTGAGATCTGGTGTGCCGAAAAGTGAGATTTTGCCAAAAGTTGCTCCGCACGGCCCCAAACGTGCGTTTTGTGCACTTTTCATATAAATCGCACTGTTTCCCCGATTTGCGATGATTTGAGACCAGTAAGCCGATTTTGAGATCTGTTGTGCGAAAAGAGAGATTTTGCCAAAAGTTGCTCCGCACGGCCCCAAACGTGCGTTTTGTGCACTTTTCATAGAAATCGCACTGTTTCCGATTTGGCGATGATTTGAGACCAGTAAGCCGATTTTGAGATCTGCTGTGCGAAAAAGTGAGATTTTGCCAAAATTGCTCCGCCCGGCCCCAAACGTGCGTTTTGTGCACTTTTCATAAAATCGCACTGTTCGATTTCGCGATGATTTGAGACCAGTAAGCCGATTTGAGATCTGGTGTGCGAAAAGTGAGATTTTGCCAAAAGTTGCTCCGCACGGCTCCAAATGTGCGTTTTGTGCACTTTTCATAGAAATCGCACTGTTTCACCCATTAGGCGTTGATTTGAGACCAGTTAAGCCGATTTTGAGATCTGTGTGCGGAAGAGTGAGATTTTGCCAAAAGTTGCTCCACACCGCCCCAAACGTGCGTTTTGTTCACTTTTCATACAAATCGCACTGTTTTCCAGATTTGGCGATGATTTCTGAGGCCAATCCCGGCGAGACACTGTACGTCTCGGTGCCCAAGCTGGGCGAGCACGATGTCATTGTGTCCGGCTCCTTGCACTGGTGTTCAACATCAACCTAGCCGGGGGCCACGCTAACAACTATCTCGTACAAAATGTTTTTCGGGCCCTGGTGGACAGGTTCGTTGTAAAGTTTGCCGCCACCACTGTCCAGGACACGGTTGGGTACGACATCTACAAGATCTTCGAAGACCTATTCAAATCAACCGATGAGCGGGAAAATATGCTTATGGAGGGCATCCAGAGTGTGGATGTGTGTAAGATCCGCTCGGGTTCTGGTGATAAGAAGACCTCAGGCGTGGATGCAGAAACCAAGCTTGAGACAATATACAAGAATAAGTATCGCATCAAACTGGATCACCAAATCTTAACTGATCACGGAATCATATATCCTCAAGCGTTATTCAATGATCTTGTCTTCGAATTAACCCTCGCCCCCGCATCCGCAAGTTGTCCGTGGCTCAGACACAAGCAAGCTCGTGTACAAGTTGGAAAACATCCAGCTGGAGTATGAGACGATCAGAAGTAAGGAGCTGGCCGACGATGCAACAAGCGCTTACGCTAGTAGCAAGGAGTTCGCCTATGACCTCGTAATGCGAGATCGGGTGCATCCCTTCACAAAAGGTGTTGACACTCGGCTCAATCTTCGGGTTAACCCACAGCGCCGGTCTCTAAAGGGCATCCTCTTGTTGTTCAACAATCCCTATGTAGCGGGTGCCAGGGACTCTGAGAACTATTTCAACCCAGACATCACCAAAGTTAAGGTCACAGTCAACGGTGTTCCAAACAGGATCTACAACGAGGGCATCAGTGGCACTGACATGTGGAATGAAATCTTCCGATACTTCAAGCCACATACGCGCGGCAGGCCTAACATGAACTTGACCAAATATCTCACAGGCAACAAGTTTGGGCTCTGGATTGACCTGCGGTCCATGGCTGACACATCCCTGCACGGCAGCGGCCAACGGCTCGTCAACACACAGGATGGTGTGCAACTCGAGATCGAACGAAATGGCACAGGCTCGGGAAACGCAAACTGCCACATCTTCACCGTCTCAGACTCACAGATGAACATCATGAGCAGACAGCTGCATTCTGTAGACTTCTAGGTAAACACACGCATACGCATATATACAAACCCCATGGCCACAAGCAAGATCAACTTCTGTGCCAAGCCAGCTTCTCTGCCATCCACCGGACCATTATCACACAATAAAATACAAAGACTTCTGGCAAAGGCACCCTCCCCAGCAACACATGAACCAATTGTTTGCAAACCAACTAATATAGGTGTTGGTTATGGATCCAAGAAAGCTGCCATTCAATGCACTAATCGTGGGCCCCACTAACTCTGGCAAGACACAGTATCTTCTAAACCAACTGCGAGGTCCCTTTAGTGGTTGTTTTGACTACATCGTTTTATTCTGCCCCACATTTGTCAAGAACAAGACATACGATGGCTTCGTGGACCGCGATCCGCACATCTTCGTGATTGTCTGCCAACAGCACGAGATCGAAGACTGGTTGAAGTTGGCGAGCTTCTTTTTCACATGCACCAACACTTTATTCATTCTCGATGACTGCGCCGCCTCCAAAGATGTCAAAGGCCGCACGAGTCAGCTGGTCAATCTAGGGTTCAGCGCAAGGCATGACGGCATATCCGTGTGGGTCTTGACCCAGCAGATCACCAGCATTGCCAAGCCATATCGTGATAACATTGCAGCGATCGTGCTCTTTTACACACCCTCCAGCAAGACAACTAAGGCCATCTTCGAAGACTATGCCGGCGAGCTCTCCCATGAGGAGTACAAAGAGCTTATCGCAAGGCTCAAATCCCGCAAGTTCTCCCACCTGGTTTTCTCTCTGAGGCACCCGTATGGAATTGAGTACAAGGTTTAAACACATATATACATGGCTATGAATGCGCCAACCAGTCTACACAAGCTCACTGTGCTTTCACAGCTTTTGGATGAATTGCACAAACACACACTTGATGCGCAAAACAAAATTATTAAAGCCGCTGGTGAGGAAGATCTGCGCCTCATGCTTCTCAACAGATATCCATTGCGGTTAAATTCTATGCCAGACACCATGGCGGGGCTTATACGAGAGCTTGAAACTCTTTTGCCCGACATCAAGAGAATTATTGAAAAATAAAAACAACACATATATATACCCTGATGATAGCAGAAGCAGCTGAAGACAAGGCCGTTTTTGACGAAGTAATGCAGATGCTGGAGGCCACCCCTGAAACCACACCTCCGACAGGGATAGTTGGTGACAATGGCATTCCTGCCAAACGTGAGAAGCTGGCAATCCTTGTATCAACTGGCAAGGCCAAAGAAGCTATCGGCGTGCAGCTCACACACGATCATGTCAAGCGGTTGTCAGACAAGGACGTTGAGAAGTACTGCAAAAGGTACGAGGCCTACATAGGCAACAAGACAACCGAATCCCTAGTTGATTCCGCCATCATGCTGGCGTCCAAAGGCGTTGGTTTGGTGATCCCGGTTGATGATCTCAAGGAGTTGCAGCAAGAACTCAAGAACGACTACATCATCAACCAGGAGCTGTCAAATCTTGCTGGGGCTCTTGCCATGCGATGCGGACGACTGCTGGTGCTTGCCAAATTAATGCTGCTCTCATCACAACAAAACACATCAAGCTTGAACGAGAGCCTGACTTGATAGAATTTGAACCCCAACCCACACATCCAACCAGAGACAGTGAAGGCTATCCACTTGAGGGCTTTGATGAAGTTGGGCTGGGACCTGGGGTGACCTTGAAGGAACCTTGAAGGAACCTGGCTGGAACCTGACAGCAACCTGTCAGCACACTTGTCAGCACACTTATCACATCTTGTAAAAATAAAAAGCACATATATACCCACTATGGCCACACCACTCGAGACGATCCCTGAAGAAACTCCAACTCCAACTCCAACTCCAACACCTGCCCGTGTTACCTCTGAGGCCCCGAAAACAAAGCCCGCAACGGAAAAGAACCCCGGCCGCGTTGCTTCTGGTAAAAGGCTAGCAGAACGCAACCGCCTGGCCCGTGAAGCAAAGAAAAAGGCCGAAGCACAAAAGGCTGCACCCTCAACAAGTGAAAACAATTCTGCAACAAGTGGTGCAACAAGTGACACAACAAGTGACAGCAACAGCAACTCCATCTTTTATATTCTGGGGGTTGGAGGGTTGGCTGTCTCTGCTGCGGGTGTGTATTACCAACGCGAAGCCATAATGCAAAGGCTTGGACGCAAATCAAACACACCAGCAAACACACAAGCAAACACACCACAAGCAACACCCCCATCTCGAATTCCGGTAAGACAAGGAATAAAAAAAATGGAATAAAAAAACAAAAACATATATATACTGACCATGAATCTTTTCGGGGCTGTGATTGATGCCACTGCAATCGGAGGTGCGCTTTTTTATTGGTTGAATTAAACGTGGTCGCCTTTGAAGCAATTAACAAAATGGCAAGGAACTGCGCAACGAAGCTGAGACCGAGACCGAGTGAGCCCGAGCCCGAGTCCGAGCCCGAGGATTGAGGTTGAACGAGACGATAAAGGCTCAACCGTCTTGCCCGAGTCTGAGTCAGAAAAATAAAAAATCATATGTATACTGGACACAAACCATGTCTGACAACAAGCTTGTGAAGTCTATCCTCGAAGCCGCAACAATCACTGGCCTTGCCGCTGGTATTGGTTGGATTGGGAAAAAGACCATCAAAGAAAACTTCACTGCCGACCCCAGTGCAAGCTTAATGAACTACGTCAAGTTCACAGCCGTCATGGCTGGCTGCATCGCGCTGAAGAAATATCTCGAGGACCAGAAAATCCTCCCAGATAATATGTAAAAACCATATGTATACACACGACCACAATGGCTTCGATTGCAATAATGGCCCTTGGCGCTGTTCTTAATGCGGCCGCTTTCACGGGCGGCAACTATCTCGCAAAATATCTGTCTGGTGATAACGGAAAGGCAGCAATGGATGAGAAAATTCGTCATGACAAAGCCCTGGAACAATACCAAGCGGCTTACGCCAAATACCAGAAGGACCGCACCAAGCTCCTCGACTGGATTGCAGCCAACGATCGGATTAAACACCAAGCTAGCAAAAACTTCCAAACCACCGACCAAGCCCTGGTCTTGTATAACCAGATGCACCAAACACAACCAGATAAACAAATCAAAGACTACAAAGAGCCTCAGTTCTCGGACTTCTACAAGCCCAGCTCACAACAGCAGAATAGTGAACTTGCGTTCATTGGAGGCACCCTGCTTGCGGGTGGGTATGCGGCCTATCGCTTTCTGTAAACAAACATATATACCCCTATGGAGGCGAAACTCTCAAAGATCTATTACAGTCCGAAAGGCTACTGGAAAGGTCTTGCCGCTGTAAAAAAGCTAGCTGCAGCGGCTAAGGTCTCTGATGATGTCGCAAAGAAATGGCTGGTCAAACAAACCCTTTGGCAAGTTTACCTCCCAGCGCCATGCCATATCCCCCGGCCCAAGTGTGATGTCTCATCACCAAATGCAGTGCATCAAGCAGATCTTCTCTTCCTGCCCCACGACAAACTTCCTCATGGGAGAAAGGTTTACAAATACGCATTAACCCTTGTGGATGTGGCTAGCCGTTACAAAGCAGCAGAGCCCCTGACTTCGAAAGAGTCTGAAGAAGTCTCAAGAGCATTTCAGAAGATTTACAGGAGGGGGCCTTTGAAATGGCCTCAACTCTTGCAAGTCGACCCTGGGAAAGAGTTTATGGGGGCTGTGACTAAGGCTATGGAGGATAACAAAACGACCATTCGTCGCGGACGGGTTGATATCCATAGAGACCAAGCAATTGTGGAGAGATTCAATCGCACCCTGGCTGAAAGGCTGTTTGGTTATCAATATGCCGTTGAAATGAATATGCCCTCTGGCCGGTCTACTGCATGGGTCAAAAGACTGCCAGATGTTGTCTCGGCCTTGAACAATGAAGTAACAAGACTCACTGGCAAGAAGCCTGCGAAAGCGATCAAAGAGAAAGCCGTTTCAGCCAAGCCCGCGACTCCATATGCTAGGCCTGTTGGGGTTTATGAGAAGAAGCTCCCTCCCCGGGTGAGTGTGAGATATCTGTACCAGCCTGGCGAGCTAGAAGGGGGTGGGAGGCGGGCAACTGATCCAATCTGGTCTTTGAAAGTCTACCAAATACAAAGGATTGTCACCAAACCGAATGAACCCGTGGTGTATTATCTCTATGATGGGCCCAAGAGAGGCTTCGTTCGCGAAGGGTTGATGGTTGTACCGCCGGGCACTCAGTTGCCGCCGATATCTTTGTGACCATATGCCAGCGTGTGGATGCCATCATCCTTGATCCAGCGCTTGGAGTCAAAGGGAGAGAGCGTTGTCTTGGTGATGTGCTCACCGAAGATTTGGTGGCCTTTGCTTCTGAGCCTGTCCATCCCGTGCTTGAAGGTTCGCCGGTCGAAAAGAGCTTCCTTGTAATTCTGGTGGGTGATCTCTTTCTTTGTGACAACCTTGGTGGTGCCCTTTGCTTTCTTGATGTTTTTGTCGTCATCCAGAAGGATGGAGTACATATTCGAGCGAAGATACACAGCCTCCGAGATCGGCTTACCCGCGCACTCGTCCTTCATCTTGCCGATGACCTTCTTGTTAAGCTGACTGTGGAGTGGATGGTCCTTGGGATAATCACTTGTGTCGTAGAGTTCATCCAGAAGGTTCTCCATGTCTTTTTTTTTTTGGGGGGGGGGTTCTCCATGTCTTTATAGACATCATCCGTCTTGATCTCGAGGAGCAGAGAGACTGTGTCTGTGTAGAGTAGCTCTACGCGCCGGCCATATTTAAGCTTGAGATGTTTGTAACAGAAGGCATACATCAGTGTTTTGGAGAGATCAAGGATGCACATGCCTGTGTCAACTGGGCGGTTGAAGAGGATTTTCTCCCTGTGCATCTGAAACCCCGCCAGTTTGGGTCCAAAGACCGTTGCTCTGGAAAACAGTGCGCTTGCGATAAGCTTTCTAATCTTATCTTGCTCGTGCGATCGGACAAGCTTCATGTCGATTCGATTTCTGAGGTTCTCCATTGTCTTACCGAAGACTGAGTTATTCATGAGCTTGAAGAAGTTCTTCTCAAAATCAGAAGTAGCCTTCTTTCTGAGCTCGGTGTTCAGGGAGATGTATGGCTCCATCCAAGCCCTCTGCTCGAACTTGAGCATTTTGTGGATTTTCGTCAACTTCATTCCAAGATCCAGGTACTGCTGGAGGTTTCTGTAATGCAACACGTACCGGGATTTGTTGTTCAGGGTAAGGAGCAGCTTCTGCGTCTTCTCTTCTGGCTGCCCCTCTGCCAAGGCCCTTTGGTATGGTGACATCCATTCCTTTGGAACGACCTGCCTTTCTGGGGCAAGAGGATAAGCGTTGTGTTCATCGTGCAACTCCTCGGGGTACTCAAGATCACCCTCGAGAATGTAACCAATCTTTCTGTTTGACCTCCACCTCCTGATCTGGTGTTGTGTTGGAAAGACAGGGCACCATGCGAAGTTGCCAACCGGGAGAGGCTGACTCATGGCCCATCCATAGAGATTGTTCGCGTCGAGATACATGATGTAACTTGACTCTTCGTTGGGGTTGTGGTCACGGAGATAGGAGTTGTTGGCCTTACAGTGCCGCCTGCTCTCCATGGATATACCACCTCGCAAACCTCTTTCAACAAAGAGGTGCATGTCAACATCTGTGAGCAGCTCCATGTTGATGCCCGTATACCTGAGGAGGGCGTCCCAGGAGAGGCCAGCGCCTGTATAATAATGTGCCGGGTCAAGCTTGTAATGTTGCAGACATGTTTTTCTGAAGTTCTCGAAAACATCGGCCAGAAGAAGCACATCTGTCTCAAGGTAGAGGTCGTGGTAATCCCCAAGCGTCTTGCATCCAAATACCTCCCACACTTTTTACGCGTGGGCGTATTCTTTATCTGAGATGCCTTCCTTCTTGAGCTCGCTGTAGAAGGCATCCTTCGGCGGGAGAGAGATCTCCTCGAATCGAGTCCAAGAGTCCATGTATTCGTATGGGTAAATCCCTTTTTGCAGGAGAAGGTTGCGTTTGGCTTGGTTCTTCTCGTGGCTTGTCGTGATTGTGAAGGACTCTGGCTTGTTTGCTTCAACCAGAGCACTGAGGCTTGACTGCATGAACTGCAAGCTGTCAATGAACCTAAGCTTGTCGAGAGAGAAGGATATGTATTTCTCCATGTTGTTTGGGATGCATTTCAAATCGGAATGCACATCCGCAATTCCACTCATGATGTGGTGTGCATCATAACCCTTCAAGTTGTGAAAGATTATCGGGATTATTTCCGTTTTCGGGCTGGTTCGGAAATAATTGATGTTGCAAGCACTGTGAGCCGCACCCCGATATTTGCCTGTGATGTGGCAATGATCTTTGACTGCGTCTCGAACAGAGTCTTGGATTAGAGACTCCCGCAGAAAAGACAGTCGACCTGCTCGAATAAATTGTCTGGGGGGCCTGCCTTTTGTTTCTTGGTCCAACAAATGGGAACTCTTCCAATTTGCCATCATCGTCCTGGATGTAAGTTTTGAATGTCTTTTGATAACATTTGTTGGTTTGTCGATGAACAAGGCCCGCGTATTCTCCGGTGTTTGGGTCATAGGCCGCAATGACATCCCTGTGGTTCTTCTTGGTGAGAGACTTGTCACAGATGTGGCAATCTGTTGCACGGTTGAATTCTGCCCAGTCTGCTCTTGTCATGGAGAGTGGTACCTTGTGTTGCAGCTCGTCTCTGATCTCTCCTTCCAGCTGTTGAAGGCTGTCGAGAAAGACTGGCACCGCGCCCTCTCCTCTGTATAGGTAAGGGCCCTTTGTCTCTCCATCAGAGCGAACAGCTAACATGCAGAACCCGCAGGGTTTATGTAAGGATGTTGCAGTGGTGCTGCTCTGTTGAGGGTCTGGTATGCAACCGTGCACTTTTTCGACAATGCTTTCGAAGTCAGCATATATGACCCAAGGCTACTTCATCTGGTTCTGGAAGTTCTCGAAGTGGAGGAAGTTTTCGCCTTCTTTTGGCATTTCAGCTCGTGCCGGCCTGCCTTTGACTCCTCTGCAATAGAAGAGATGGTCGGTGAGAACCCGTTCTGAAGAAAAGGCTTGGAGACACCTGTCACAGTGATGCATGCGGCGCCCAATGTTGAACTCGCTGTGTAGAAGCCTGCTCATGCTCTTGATGTAACAATAATGTGAGGTGTGTGTGTCTGTGAGCATCATCAGATTGATTCTTTGCAGATTGGGATCCTCTAGCTCACTGACTCTGATTACAACCACCTGGTTGTTCTTCCAGCCATAAATGTTGATTGGAAGGTTGTTTTGTTGTTTTCCAATGGCGTTGGAAAATCAACTCCAGTTAAGTCTAGGCCATCATCAATGGGATAACTGCCTGGCCGGTCTGAATTCGCCTCTGCGGGGAACAATGCCGATCGCAGTGCCCAGCGGAGATAAGGATTGTCTCTGTTCTTTACATTGATGATGGCCTGCTTTGACCTGAGTTTTGATGGTGTTGGGATAAATGTGCCGCCTCGTAGAGGATGGTACATCCCGAACTCAAGGTAAACAGTTTTGATTTTCTCAATCACCCAACCAGAACCCAACTGCTGCCATCTGGCAATCTCTTCCTCAAAGCCATTCACAATGTCTTCCAGGATGCCCTCCTCTCGAAGCTGATAGAGATTTGTAACAATCAGTGGATTGACGTTCCAAAAGAAGTGAGTAATTTCTCGTCGTCTGTCATCGCCTTCCATTAAAAAGTGAACATCGAATGACAAAGTGACCTTCACGCCGCCAAGGTCTGTGACTTCGCGTGCAATTTTCTGGAGAAAAGCCGCCCGATTAGCTATGAAGAATGAATTGAGGTCCTTGATGGGGTAATCACCAGCGACGTTCATCTTATAACCATGCAACGAATTGCCAAAGTAATCGTGGTTCCTTGGGTTGAAGTCAAGACGTTGAGCCGCCATGTTATATACAGGGATTTTATTTTTCTTCAATTGGTGGTCTCGTGCCGGACCAGCACTCACCAGTGTGTAGTAATAGACGTTGGTGCATCCGGGACCACCTGAAAATTTCCGAGACCACGTCACGCCACCCACCTGCCCCTCGAAAGCCGACGAAGGAGGCTGAGGGGGGGTGGGTGGCGTGGCGTGGTCTCGGAAATTTTCAGGTGGTCCCGGATCACCAACGTCTATTACTACTCGAATAAACAATTTATTTCTCCATCTCACAAACATTAACTAAGCAAATGCAACTAAGTGAAGAAGCTCAAAATAGACGGAGCGGTTGTAACGCACGCATTTTGGTTTGAGATAAACGCCACGATTGACAGTGCTTCTCAAACAAAGAAGGGCAACGTTGATTTTAAAGTAAACTGCAATCCACTTCAATCCTTGCAATCCTGCACTTTATCTCCAAACAATTACTTTTTCTTTTGCTCTATAGAATCGTTTGATCGAAGTAAGTTGTTTATTTTGTGGAATTTGGCGATATAACGTGAAAATAAGCCAAGAGAAATTTTACTATTTTAGAGGAACAGTGTCATCAGTATCCATTTATAAAAAGAGTATTTACGAGGAACGACGACTGATACCGAAGATACCCGAAATATTCACGAATAGGCTGCGTAAGGTTTTTGTATCAATAATTGCACCTTAGGAGCCAACAGATAACTTGAAACGTTATGACGAATAAACAATTAATTTTTCCATCTCACAAACATTAACTAAGCAAATGCAACTAAGTAAAGAAGCTCAAAATAGACGGAGTGGTTATAACGCACGTATTTTGGTTTGAGATAAATGCCACGATTGACAGTGTTTCTGAAACAAAGAAGGCCAACGTTGATTTTAAACTAAACTGTAATCCACTTCAACCCTTGCAATCCTGCACTTTATCTGCAAACAATTACTTTTGTTATCCTCTGTAGAACCTTTTTATCGAACTAAGTTGTATATTGTGTGGCATTTGGTAATATAACGTAGAAATAGCGAAGAGAAATTTTACTATTTTGGCGGTACAATGTCATCAGTATTCATTTATGAAATGAGTATATACCAAGAGCGACGACTGACTGACTGACGGACTGACTTCTGTCCAGAACTTTTCGCGTTCTTAAGAAAGTATCAGAAGAGAACGAAATCGAACAATTAGCAAGAAGCCTACCACAAGGAGACAATGTAATTGCATTTTCTTTTGACAGACAGAATGGTCTGGTTAATAGAAACTGGCTATAAGAGCGTGTCAAAATACGTCCCAAATGTTGTTCGTTTGACACGGCAGAGTATCAATTCGTATCCTATCATCTCAGACAGTACAATCGCATATCCAGACCACGAGTCCTTTCCAGCAAAGATGCAGACGAGTACTTTTTTGTCAACAAGCACGGTACGGAATTCAAAACATCTGGGAGCTTTTCAAAGTATCTGTCGCAAGTCTTTAAGGAAAATCTGGTCTTTCCCTGCGCAATTAACGAAATGAGACGCTCTCGTTGAGCACTTTCTTTCTTTGCCAGACAGTTCCGATGGAAGACTAGCGGAATCGCTTGCGCGTGTTTGCAAGCACAGTTTAAGAGCCCAAATTGAAATTTACGATCGTCGTACTGAGTCTGAGCGCAGGTCGGTAGCTATGCGCTATTTAAACAGATCAGCAGTCAATTTCATCTTGGACGAACCTCCCAGTACCTCAAAAGAAGTCAGCGACGAGGAAGAAAGCTCGGACGTCGACGAACTGCTGTCACCGGTAGAAATTTGCGCACTCGTCACGGCCGATGCTACTTGCGAACGCCCCAGTGTGTTTTTAGGCAAGGTTCTTAAGTACACTGCAGACGGAAAGACCGCTCGACTCGGTTGGCTCAAAGAATCGGAAACTCCCCCGAATTACTTCCAGTTTTAAACAGGGTCTGACGTGTGGGAAGAGAAAGTCAGTGCTCTAATCTACCCAGTAGATGTCACTTTTCATCGACTCGACGGAACGCACGAGTTTCGAACAAAAAAGCAACGCACACAACGCCTAAGTTAAGAGGGGCTGAGTGCAGATTTAATGCCAAATTTTGATAAGACCATTCGTAAGAGCAACACCTGTTCTTCTAATCCGTTCAAAAGATTAAGCGCGAAATGTGTCTTTCCTGAAACGCCTCTCTTGAATTCAGCGATTGTTCAACGGAGCTATGTCATGGTGGTTTTCAGGTATTTTGGTTAAAACTGCCTCAAATTAGAACTAAGTACCTTTTTCGTACATGAAATGCTTATAGAGCAGATATCAAGTGAATTTTCGAAGCGAAAATAAACCATAATCTGAGTTTTAGCTATTTTTTCCAAGACAGAAGCGACAAACGTGAAAGAATTAGCTGTTTTTCGAGATTTTCATCCTGGCCATCTGCAACCCAAGACACTTATGATTACTTCTAGAGTACTGGTAGAAGAACTAGTTAAACAAAACTTGGAACCTTATTTTTTTTCACTGATACAAATATGTCTTTTGGCTTTTAAAAGTAACACTAGAAATGGTCACATAGCCCTTGAAATATCTATTTTTCGTTCACTTGCACACAAAAACATTTACCTCTTTAAAATAGCCAACTTAGTAGGGAGGTCCATTAATTTTCTTAAACTGCGGTCTAAGTTACAATTTGTTTAAATAACCATTTTTCGTTTCTTCTTCAATGTACAACTACAGTTTAAACAATTTATTTCTTCATCTCAAACATTAACTAAGCAAATTCAACTAAATGAAGAAGCTGAAAATAGACGGAGCGGTTATAACGCACGCATTTTGGTTTGAGATAAATGCCACGATTGACAGTGCTTCTCAAACAAAGAAGGGCAACGTTGAATTGAAACTAAACTGTAATCCACTTCAATCCATGCAATTCTGCACTTTATCTCCAAATAATTACTTTTGTTTTCCTCTGTAGAATCTTGTTATCGAACTAAGTTGTATATTTTATGTAAGTTGGCGATATAACGTCGAAATAAGAAAGAGAAATTTTACTATTTTGGCGGAACAATGTCAGCAGTATTTATTTATGCAATGAGTATATAGCAAGAGCGACGACTGATACCAAAGATACCTGAAATATTCACGAAGAGGCTGCGTTAGGTTTCTGCATCAATAATTGCAACTTAGGAGCCAACAGATGGATGATGATTTCAGACCAGTACGACGAGATTTGAGATTTTGCCAAAAGTTCCTCCGCACGGGCCCCAAACGTGCGCTTTGTGCACTTTCATAGAAATAGCAATGTTCCCGATTTGGCGATGATTTGAGACAGTACGCCGATTTTGAGATCTTGTGGCAGTCAGATTTTGCCAAAACTTTCCGCACGTCCAAACGTGCGTTTTGTGAAATCATAGCAATGTTTTCCCGATTTGGCGATGATTTGAGACCAGTACGCGATTTTGAGATCTGTGTGCGGAAAAGTCAGATTTTGCCAAAACTTGCTCCGCAGGCCCCAAACGTGCGTTTTTGAATTTTCATAGAAATCGCACTGTTTTCCCGATTTGGCGATGATTTGTGACCAGTACAGCGATTTTGAGATCTTGTGTGCGGAAAAGTCAGATTTTGCCAAAAGTTGCTCCGCACGGCCCCAAACGTGCGTTTTGTGCACTTTTCATAGAAATCGCACTGTTTCCCGATTTGGCGATGATTTGAGACCAGTAGCCGATTTTGACATTGTGTGCGGAAAGTGACATTTTGCCAAAATTGCTCCGCACGGCGTTTTGTGCACTTTTCATAAATCGCACTGTTTCCCGATTTGGCGATGATTTGAGACAGTAAGCCGATTTTGAGATCTGTGTGCGGAAAAGTGAGATTTTGCCAAAATTGCTCCTCACGCCCAAACGTGCGTTTTGTGCACTTTTCATAGAAATCGCACTGTTTCCCGATTTGGCGATGATTTGAGACAGTAAGCCGATTTTGAGATCTGGTGTGCGGAAAGTGAGATTTTGCCAAAAGTTGCTCCGCACGGCCCCAAACGTGCGTTTTGTGCACTTTTCATAGAAATCGCACTGTTTCCCGATTTGGCGTTGATTTGAGACAGTAAGCCGATTTTGACATCTGTGTGCGGAAAGTGATTTTGCCAAAAGTTGCTCCGCACGGCCCCAAACGTGCGTTTTGTGCACTTTTCATAGAAATCGCACTGTTTCCCGATTTGGCGATGATTTGAGACCAGTAAGCCGATTTTGAGATCTGTGTGCGGAAAGTGAGATTTTGCCAAAAGTTGCTCCGCACGGCCCCAAACGTGCGTTTTGTGCACTTTTCATAGAAATCGCACTGTTTCCCGATTTGGCGATGATTTGAGACCAGTAAGCCGATTTTGAGATCTGGTGTGCGGAAAGTGAGATTTTGCCAAAAGTTGCTCCGCTCGGCCCCAAACGTGCGTTTTGTGCACTTTTCATAGAAATCGCACTGTTTCGCGATTTCGCGATGATTTGAGACCAGTAAGCCGATTTTGAGATCTGGTGTGCGGAAAAGTGAGATTTTGCCAAAATTGTCGGCACGGCGTTTTGTGCACTTTTCATAGAAATCGCACTGTTTCACGATTTCGCGATGATTTGACCAGTAAGCCGATTTTGACATCTGCTGTGCGGAAAAGTGACATTTTGCCAAAAAGTTGCTCCGCACGGCGTTTTGTGCACTTTTCATAGAAATCGCACTGTTTCCCGATTTGGCGATGATTTGAGACTAGTAAGCCGATTTTGAGATCTGCTGTGCGGAAAAGGTGAGATTTTGCCAAAAGTTGCTCCACGGCCCCAAACGTGCGTTTTGTGCACTTTTCATAGAAATCGCACTGTTTTCCGATTTGGCGATGATTTGAGACTAGTAGCCGATTTTGAGATCTGCTGTGCGGAAAAGTGAGATTTTGCCAAAAGTTGCTCCCACGGCCCAAACGTGCGTTTTGTGCACTTTCATAGAAATCGCACTGTTTTCCGATTTGGCGATGATTTGAGACCAGTCGCGATTTTGAGATCTGCTGTGCGGAAAAGTGAGATTTTGCAAAAGTTGCTCGCACCAAACGTGCGTTTTGTGCACTTTTCATAGAAATCGCACTGTTCCCGATTTGGCGTTGATTTGAGACCAGTAAGCCGATTTTTGATTGTGTGCGGAAAAGTGAGATTTTGCCAAAAGTTGCTCGCACCAAACGTGCGTTTTGTGCACTTTTCATAGAAATCGCACTGTTTCCCGATTTGGCGATGATTTGAGACCAGTACGCGATTTTGAGATCTGTTGTGCGGAAGAGTGAGATTTTCCAAAAGTTGCTCCGCACGGCCCAAACGTGCGTTTTGTGCACTTTCATAGAAATCGCATGTTTTCCCGATTTGGCGATGATTTGAGACCAGTACAGCGATTTTGAGATCTCTTGTGCGGAAAGTGAGATTTTGCCAAAAGTTGCTCCGCACGGCCCAAACGTGCGTTTTGTGCACTTTTCATAGAAATCGCACTGTTTCCCGATTTGGCGATGATTTGAGACCAGTAAGCGATTTTGAGATCTGCTTGTGCGGAAAGTGAGATTTTGCCAAAAGTTGCTCCGCACGGTGCGTTTTGTGCACTTTTCATAGAAATCGCAGTGTTTCCCGATTTGGCGATGATTTGAGACCAGTAAGCGATTTTGAGATCTTGTGCGGAAAGTGAGATTTTGCCAAAAGTTGCTCCGCACGGCAAATGTGCGTTTTGTGCACTTTCATAGAAATCGCACTGTTTCCCCGATTTGGCGATGATTTGAGACCAGTAAGCCGATTTTGAGATCTGTTGTGCGGAAAGAGTGAGATTTTGCCAAAAGTTGCTCCGCACGGCCCAAACGTGCGTTTTGTGCACTTTTCATAGAAATCGCACTGTTTCCCCGATTTGGCGGTGATTTGAGACCAGTACGCGATTTTGAGATCTGTGTGCGAAAAAGTGAGATTTTGCCAAAGTTGCTCCGCACGGCCCCAAACGTGCGTTTTGTGCACTTTTCATAGAAATCGCACTGTTTCCCGATTTGGCGATGATTTGAGACAGTAAGCCGATTTTGAGATCTGCTGTGCGGAAAAAGTGAGATTTTGCCAAAAGTTGCTCCGCACGGCCAAAGTGCGTTTTGTGCACTTTTCATAGAAATCGCACTGTTTCCCCAATTTCGCGATGATTGAGACCAGTAAGCGATTTTGAGATCTGTTGTGCGGAAGAGTGAGATTTTGCCAAAAGTTGCTCCACACGCCCAAACGTGCGTTTTGTGCACTTTTCATAGAAATCGCACTGTTTCCCGATTTGCGTTGATTTGAGACCAGTACGCCGATTTTGAGATCTGTTGTGCGGAAGAGTGTGATTTTGCCAAAAGTTGCTCCCACGGCCCCAAACGTGCGTTTTGTGCACTTTTGATATAAATCGCACTGTTTCCGATTTGGCGTTGATTTGAGACAGTAGCCGATTTTGAGATCTGTTGTGCGGAAAGTGAGATTTTGCCAAAAAGTTGCTCGCACGGCCCCAAACGTGCGTTTTGTGCACTTTTATAGAAATCGCACTGTTTCCCGATTTGGCGTTGATTTGAGACCAGTAGCCGATTTTGAGATCTGTGTGCGAAAAGTGAGATTTTGCCAAAAGTTGCTCCGCACGGCCCAAACGTGCGTTTTGTGCACTTTTCATAGAAATCGCACTGTTTCCCCGATTTGGCGTGATTTGAGACCAGTACGCCGATTTTGATCTGTGTGTGCGGAAAAGTGAGATTTTGCCAAAGTTTCCGCACGGCCCCAAAACGTGCGTTTTGTGCACTTTTCATAAATCGCACTGTTTGACGATTTCGGTGATTTGAGACCAGTACGCCGATTTTGAGATCTGTGTGCGAAAGTGAGATTTTGCCAAAAGTTGCTCCGCACGGCCCCAAACGTGCGTTTTGTGCACTTTTCATAGAAATCGCACTGTTTCCCAATTTGGCGTTGATTTGAGACCAGTACGCCGATTTTGAGATCTGTTGTGCGGAAGAGTGAGATTTTGCCAAAAGTTGCTCCACACCGCCCCAAACGTGCGTTTTGTGCACTTTTCATAGAAATCGCACTGTTTCCCCGATTTGGCGTTGATTTGAGACAAGTACGCCGATTTTGAGATCTGTTGTGCGGAAGAGTGAGATTTTGCCAAAAGTTGCTCCCCACGGCCCCAAACGTGCGTTTTGTGCACTTTTGATATAAATCGCACTGTTTCACGATTTCGCGATGATTTGAGACCAGTAAGCCGATTTTGAGATCTGGTGTGCCGAAAAGTGAGATTTTACCAAAAGTTGCTCCGCACGGCCCCAAACGTGCGTTTTGTGCACTTTTCATAGAAATCGCACTGTTTCGCGATTTGGCGATGATTTGAGACCAGTAAGCCGATTTTGACATCTGCTGTGCCGGAAAAGTGACATTTTGCCAAAATTGCTCCGCACGGCGTTTTGTGCACTTTTCATAGAAATCGCACTGTTCCGATTTGGCGATGATTTGAGACTAGTAAGCCGATTTTGAGATCTGGTGTGCGGAAAAGTGAGATTTTGCCAAAAGTTGCTCGCACGGCCCAAACGTGCGTTTTGTGCACTTTTCATAAATCGCACTGTTTCACGATTTCGCGATGATTTGAGACCAGTAAGCCGATTTTGAGATCTGGTGTGCGGAAAAGTGAGATTTTGCCAAAAGTTGCTCCTCACGGCCCCAAACGTGCGTTTTGTTCACTTTTCATACAAATCGCACTGTTTTCCAGATTTGGCGATGATTTCTGAGGCCAATCCCGGCGAGACACTGTACGTCTCGGTGCCCAAGCTGGGCGAGCACGATGTCATTGTGTCCGGCTTTGCACTGGTGTTCAACATAACCTGCCGGGGGCCCGTAACAACTATCTCGTACAAAATGTTTTTCGGGCCCTGGTGGACAGGTTCGTTGTAAAGTTTGCCGCCGCCACTGTCCAGGACACGGTTGGGTACGACATCTACAAGATCTTCGAAGACCTATTCAAAAAAGTTGAGCGGGAAAAATATGCTTATGGAGGGCATCCAGAGTGTGGATGTGTGTAAGATCCTCGGGTTCTGGTGATAAGAAGACCTCAGGCGTGGATGCAGAAACCAAGCTTGAGACAATATACAAGAATAAGTATCGCATCAAACTGGATCACCAAATCTTAACTGATCACGGAATCATATATCCTCAAGCGTTATTCAATGATCTTGTCTTCGAATTAACCCTCGCCCCCGCATCCGCAAGTTGTCCGTGGCTCAGACACAAGCAAGCTCGTGTACAAGTTGGAAAACATCCAGCTGGAGTATGAGACGATCAGAAGTAAGGAGCTGGCGACGATGCAACAAGCGCTTACGCTAGTGCAAGAGTTCGCCTATGACCTCGTAATGCGAGATCGGGTGCATCCCTTCACAAAAGGTGTTGACACTCGGCAATCTTCGGGTTAACCCACAGCGCCGGTCTCTAAAGGGCATCTCTTGTTGTTCAACAATCCCTATGTAGCGGGTGCCAGGGACTCTGAGAACTATTTCACCCAGACATCACCAAAGTTAAGGTCACAGTCAACGGTGTTAAACAGGATCTACAACGAGGCATCAGTGCACTGAGATGTGGAATGAAATTTCCGATACTTCAAGCCACATACGCGCGGCAGGCCTAACTGAACTTGACCAAATATCTCACAGGCAACAAGTTTGGGCTCTGGATTGACCTGCGGTCCATGGTGACACATCCTGCACGGCAGCGGCCAACGGCTCGTCAACACACAGGATGGTGTGCAACTCGAGATCGAACGAAATGGCACAGGCTCGGGAAACGCAAACTGCCACATCTTACCGTCTCAGACTCACAGATGAACATCATGAGCAGACAGCTGCATTCTGTAGACTTCTAGGTAAACACACGCATACGCATATATACAAACCCCATGGCCAAGCAAGATCAACTTCTGTGCCAAGCCAGCTTCTCTGCCATCCACCGGACCATTATCACACAATAAAATACAAAGACTTCTGGCAAAGGCACCCTCCCCAGCAACACATGAACCAATTGTTTGCAAACCAACTAATATAGGTGTTGGTTATGGATCCAAGAAAGCTGCCATTCAATGCACTAATCGGGCCCACTAACTCTGGCAAGAACAGTATCTTCTAACCAACTGCGAGGTCCTTTAGTGGTTGTTTTGACTACATCGTTTTATTCTGCCCACATTTGTCAAGAACAAGACATACGATGGCTTCGTGGAGCGATCCGCACATCTTCGTGATTGTCTGCCAACAGCACGAGATCGAAGACTGGTTGAAGTTGGGCGAGCTTCTTTTTCACATGCACCAACATTTATTCATTCTCGATGACTGCGCCGCCTCCAAAGATGTCAAAGGCGCACGAGTCAGCTGGTCAATCTAGGGTTCAGCGCAAGGCATGACGGCATATCCGTGTGGGTCTTGACCAGCAGATCACCAGCATTGCAGCCATATCGTGATAACATTGCAGCGATCGTGCTCTTTTACACACCCTCCAGCAAGACAACTAAGGCCATTTCGAAGACTATGCCGGCGAGCTCTCATGAGGAGTACAAAGAGCTTATCGCAAGGCTCAAATCCCGCAAGTTCTCCCACCTGGTTTTCTCTCTGAGGCACCCGTATGGAATTGAGTACAAGGTTTAAAACATATATACATGGCTATGAATGCGCCACAGTCTACACAAGCTCACTGTGCTTTCACAGCTTTTGGATGAATTGCACAAACACACACTTGATGCGCAAAACAAAATTATTAAAGCCGCTGGTGAGGAAGATCTGCGCCTCATGCTTCTCAACAGATATCCATTGCGGTTAAATTCTATGCCAGACCATGGCGGGGCTTATACGAGCTTGAGCAACTCTTTTGCCCGACATCAAGAGAATTATTGAAAAATAAAAACACATATATATACCCTGATGATAGCAGAAGCAGCTGAAGACAAGGCCGTTTTTGACGAAGTATGCAGATGCTGGAGGCACCTGAAACCACACTCCGACAGGGATAGTTGGTGACAATGGCATTCCTGCCAAACGTGAGAAGCTGGCAATCCTTGTATCAACTGGCAAGGCCAAAGAAGCTATCGGCGTGCAGCTCAACACGATCATGTCAAGCGGTTGTCAGACAAGGACGTTGAGAAGTACTGCAAAAGGTACGAGGCCTACATAGGCAACAAGACAACCGAATCCCTAGTTGATTCGCCATCATGCTGGCGTCCAAAGGGTTGGTTTGGTGATCCCGGTTGATGATCTCAAGGAGTTGCAGCAAGAACTCAAGAACGACTACATCATCAACCCAGGAGCTGTCAAATCTTGCTGGGGCTCTTGCCATGCGATGCGGACGACTGCTGGTGCTTGCCAAATTAATGCTGCTCTCATCACAACAAAACACATCAAGCTTGAACGAGAGCCTGACTTGTTAGAATTTGAACCCAACCCACACATCCAACCAGAGACAGTGAAGGCTATCCACTTGAGGGCTTTGATGAAGTTGGGTGGGACCTGGGGTGACCTTGAAGGAACCTTGAAGGAACCTGGCTGGAACCTGACAGCAACCTGTCAGCACTTGTCAGCACACTTATCACATCTTGTAAAAATAAAAGCATATATATACCCACTATGGCCACACCACTCGAGACGATCCCTGAAGAAACTCAACTCCAACTCCAACTCAACACCTGCCGTGTTACCTCTGAGGCCCCGAAAACAAAGCCCGCAACGGAAAAGAACCCCGGCCGCGTTGTTCTGGTAAAAGGCTAGCAGAAACGCAACCGCCTGGCCCGTGAAGCAAAGAAAAAGGCCGAAGCACAAAAGGCTGCACCCTCAACAAGTGAAAACAATTCTGCAACAAGTGGTGCAAAGTGACACAACAAGTGACAGAACAGCACTCCACTTTTATATTCTGGGGGTTGGAGGGTTGGCTGTCTCTGCTGGGGTGTGTATTACCAACGCGAAGCCATAATGAAAAGGCTTGGACGCAAATCAAACACACCAGCAAAACAAACAAAGCAAACACAACAAGCAACACCCCATCTCGAATTCCGGTAAGACAAGGATTAAAAAAAATGGAATAAAAAAACAAAAACATATATATACTGACCATGAATCTTTTTCGGGCTGTGATTGATGCCACTGCAATCGGAGGTGCGCTTTTTTATGGTTGAATTAAACGTGGTCGCCTTTGAAGCAATTAACAAAATGGCAAGGAATGCGCAACGAAGCTGAGACCGAGACGAGTGAGCCCGAGCCGAGTCCGAGCCGAGGATTGAGGTTGAACGAGACGATAAAGGCTCAACCGTCTTGCCGAGTCTGAGTCAGAAAAATAAAAATCATATGTATACTGGACACAAACCATGTCTGACAACAAGCTTGTGAAGTCTATCCTCGAAGCCGCAACAATCATGGCCTTGCCGCTGGTATTGGTTGGATTGGGAAAAAGACCATCAAAGAAAACTTCACTGCCGACCCCAGTGCAAGCTAATGAACTACGTCAAGTTCACAGCCGTCATGGCTGGCTGCATCGCGCTGAAGAAATATCTCGAGGACCAGAAAAATCCTCCCAGATAATATGTAAAAACCATATGTATACACACGACCACAATGGCTTCGATTGCAATAATGGCCCTTGGCGTGTTCTTAATGCGGCCGCTTTCACGGGCGGCAACTATCTCGCAAAATCTGTCTGGTGATAACGGAAAGGCAGCAATGGATGAGAAAATTCGTCATGACAAAGCCCTGGAACAATACCAAGCGGCTTACGCCAAATACCAGAAGGACCGCACAAGCTCTCGACTGGATTGCAGCCAACGATCGGATTAAAACCAAGCTAGCAAAAACTTCCAAACACCGACCAAGCCCTGGTCTTGTATAACCAGATGCACCAAACAAACCAGATAAACAAATCAAAGACTACAAAGAGCCTCAGTTCTCGGACTTCTACAAGCCCAGCTCACAACAGCAGAATAGTGAACTTGGTTCATTGGAGGCACCCTGCTTGCGGGTGGGTATGCGGCCTATCGCTTTCTGTAAACAAACATATATACCCTATGGAGGCGAAAATCTCAAAGATCTATTACAGTCCGAAAGGCTTGGAAAGGTCTTGCGCATGTAAAAAAGCTAGCTGCTGCGGCTAAGGTCTCTGATGATGTCGCAAAGAAATGGCTGGTAAACAAACCCTTTGGCAAGTTTACTCCCAGCGCACAGCCATATCCCGGCCCAAGTGAGTCTTCATCACCAAATGCAGTGCATCAAGCAGATCTTTCTTCCTGCCCCACGACAAACTTCCTCATGGAGAAAGGTTTACAAATACGCATTAACCCTTGTGGATGTGGCTAGCCGTTACAAGCAGCAGAGCCCCTGATTCGAAAGAGTTGAAGAAGTCTCAAGAGCATTTCAGAAGATTTACAGGAGGGGGCCTTTGAAATGGCCTCAACTCTTGCAAGTCGACCTGGGAAAGAGTTTATGGGGGCTGTGACTAAGGCTATGGAGGATAACAAAACGACATTCGTCGCGGGCGGGTTGATATCCACAGAGACCAAGCAATTGTGGAGAGATTCAATCGCACCCTGGCTGAAAGGCTGTTTGGTTATCAATATGCCGTTGAAATGAATATGCCCTCTGGCCGGTCTACTGCATGGGTCAAAAGACTGCCAGATGTTGTCTCGGCCTTGAACAATGAAGTAACAAGATCACTGGCAAGAAGCCTGCGAAAGCGATCAAAGAGAAAGCCGTTTCAGCCAAGCCCGCGACTCATATGCTAGGCTGTTGGGGTTTATGAGAAGAAGCTCCCTCCCCGGGTGGTGTGAGATATCTGTACCAGCCTGGCGAGCTAGAAGGGGGTGGGAGGCGGGCAACTGATCCAATCTGGTCTTTGAAAGTCTACCAAATACAAAGGATTGTCACCAAACCGAATGAACCCGTGGTGTATTATCTCTATGATGGGCCCAAGAGAGGCTTCGTTCGCGAAGGGTTGATGGTTGTACCGCCGGGCACTCAGTTGCCGCCGATATTTTGTGACCATATGCCAGCGTGTGGATGCCATCATCCTTGATCCAGCGCTTGGAGTCAAAGGGAGAGAGCGTTGTCTTGGTGATGTGCTCACCGAAGATTTGGTGGCCTTTGCTTTTGAGCCTGTCCATCCCGTGCTTGAAGGTTCGCCGGTCGAAAAGAGCTTCCTTGTAATTCTGGTGGGTGATCTCTTTCTTTGTGACAACCTTGGTGGTGCCCTTTGCTTTCTTGATGTTTTTGTCGTCATCCAGAAGGATGGAGTACATATTCGAGCGAAGACACACAGCCTCCGAGATCGGCTTACCCGCGCACTCGTCCTTCATCTTGCCGATGACCTTCTTGTTAAGCTGACTGTGGAGTGGATGGTCCTTGGGATAATCACTTGTGTCGTAGAGTTCATCCAGAAGGTTCTCCATGTCTTTTTTTTTTTGGTTCTCCATGTCTTTATAGACATCATCCGTCTTGATCTCGAGGAGCAGAGAGACTGTGTCTGTGTAGAGTAGCTCTACGCGCGGGCCATATTTAAGCTTGAGATGTTTGTAATAGAAGGCATACATCAGTGTTTTGGAGAGATCAAGGATGCACATGCCTGTGTCAACTGGGCGGTTGAAGAGGATTTTCTCCCTGTGCATCTGAAACCCCGCCAGTTTGGGTCCAAAGACCGTTGCTCTGGAAAACAGTGCGCTTGCGAAGCTTTCTAATCTTATCTTGCTCGTGCGATCGGACAAGCTTCATGTCGATTCGATTTCTGAGGTTCTCCATTGTCTTACCGAAGACTGAGTTATTCATGAGCTTGAAGAAGTTCTTCTCAAAATCAGAAGTAGCCTTCTTTCTGAGCTCGGTGTTCAGGGAGATGTATGTCTCCATCCAAGCCCTCTGCTCGAACTTGAGCATTTTGTGGATTTTCGTCAACTTCATTCCAAGATCCAGGTACTGCTGGAGGTTTCTGTAATGCAACACGTACCGGGATTTGTTGTTCAGGGTAAGGAGCAGCTTCTGCGTCTTCTCTTCTGGCTGCCCCTCTGCCAAGGCCCTTTGGTATGGTGACATCCATTCCTTTGGAACGACCTGCCTTTCTGGGGCAAGAGGATAAGCGTTGTGCTCATCGTGCAACTCCTCGGGGTACTCAAGATCACCCTCGAGAATGTAACCAATCTTTCTGTTTGACCTCCACCTCCTGATCTGGTGTTGTGTTGGAAAGACAGGGCACCATGCGAAGTTGCCAACCGGGAGAGGCTGACTCATGGCCCATCCATAGAGATTGTTCGCGTCGAGATACATGATGTAACTTGACTCTTCGTTGGGGTTGTGGTCACGGAGATAGGAGTTGTTGGCCTTACAGTGCCGCCTGCTCTCCATGGATATACCACCTCGCAACCTCTTTCAACAAAGAGGTGCATGTCAACATCTGTGAGCAGCTCCATGTTGATGCCCGTATACCTGAGGAGGGCGTCCCAGGAGAGGCCAGCGCTTGTATAATAATGTGCCGGGTCAAGCTTGTAATGTTGCAGACATGTTTTTCTGAAGTTCTCGAAAACATCGGCCAGAAGAAGCACATCTGTCTCAAGGTAGAGGTCGTGGTAATCCCCAAGCGTCTTGCATCCAAATACCTCCCACACTTTTTACGCGTGGGCGTATTCTTTATCTGAGATGCCTTCCTTCTTGAGCTCGCTGTAGAAGGCATCCTTCGGCGGGAGAGAGATCTCCTCGAATCGAGTCCAAGAGTCCATGTATTCGTATGGGTAAATCCCTTTTTGCAGGAGAAGGTTGCGTTTGGCTTGGTTCTTCTCGTGGCTTGTCGTGATTGTGAAGGACTCTGGCTTGTTTGCTTCAACCAGAGCACTGAGGCTTGACTGCATGAACTGCAAGCTGTCAATGAACCTAAGCTTGTCGAGAGAGAAGGATATGTATTTCTCCATGTTGTTTGGGATGCATTTCAAATCGGAATGCACATCCGCAATTCCACTCATGATGTGGTGTGCATCATAACCCTTCAAGTTGTGAAAGATTATCGGGATTATTTCCGTTTTCGGGCTGGTTCGGAAATAATTGATGTTGCAAGCACTGTGAGCCGCACCCCGATATTTGCCTGTGATGTGGCAATGATCTTTGACTGCGTCTCGAACAGAGTCTTGGATTAGAGACTCCCGCAGAAAAGACAGTCGACCTGCTCGAATAAATTGTCTGGGGGCCTGCCTTTTGTTTCTTGGTCCAACAAATGGGAACTCTTCCAATTTGCCATCATCGTCCTGGATGTAAGTTTTGAATGTCTTTTGATAACATTTGTTGGTTTGTCGATGAACAAGGCCCGCGTATTCTCCGGTGTTTGGGTCATAGGCCGCAATGACATCCCTGTGGTTCTTCTTGGTGAGAGACTTGTCACAGATGTGGCAATCTGTTGCACGGTTGAATTCTGCCCAGTCTGCTCTTGTCATGGAGAGTGGTACCTTGTGTTGCAGCTCGTCTCTGATCTCTCCTTCCAGCTGTTGAAGGCTGTCGAGAAAGACTGGCACCGCGCCCTCTCCTCTGTATAGGTAAGGGCCCTTTGTCTCTCCATCAGAGCGAACAGCTAACATGCAGAACCCGCAGGGTTTATGTAAGGATGTTGCAGTGGTGCTGCTCTGTTGAGGGTCTGGTATGCAACCGTGCACTTTTTCGACAATGCTTTCGACATATATGACCCAAGGCTTCTTCATCTGGTTCTGGACGTTCTCGAAGTGGAGGAAGTTTTCGCCTTCTTTTGGCATTTCAGCTCGTGCCGGCCTGCCTTTGACTCCTCTGCAATAGAAGAGATGGTCGGTGAGAACCCGTTCTGAAGAAAAGGCTTGGAGACACCTGTCACAGTGATGCATGCGGCGCCCAATGTTGAACTCGCTGTGTAGAAGCCTGCTCATGCTCTTGATGTAACAATAATGTGAGGTGTGTGTGTCTGTGAGCATCATCAGATTGCTTCTTTGCAGATTGGGATCCTCTAGCTCACTGACTCTGATTACAACCACCTGGTTGTTCTTCCAGCCATAAATGTTGATTGGAAGGTTGTTTTGTTGTTTTCCAATGGCGTTGGAAAATCAACTCCAGTTAAGTCTACGTCATCATCAATGGGATAACTGCCTGGCCGGTCTGAATGCGCCTCTGCGGGGAACAATGCCGATCGCAGTGCCCAGCGGAGACAATGATTGTCTCTGTTCTTTACATTGATGATGGCCTGCTTTGACCTGAGTTTTGATGGTGTTGGGATAAATGTGCCGCCTCGTAGAGGATGGTACATCCCGAACTCAAGGTAAACAGTTTTGATTTTCTCAATCACCCAACCAGAACCCAACCGCTGCTATCTGGCAATCTCTTCCTCAAAGCCATTCACAATGTCTTCCAGGATGCCCTCCTCTCGAAGCTGATAGAGATTTGTAACAATCAGTGGATTGACGTTCCAAAAGAAGTGAGTAATTTCTCGTCGTCTGTCATCGCCTTCCATTGAAAAGTGAACATCGAATGACAAAGTGACCTTCACGCCGCCAAGTCTGTGACTTCGCGTGCAATTTTCTGGAGAAAAGCCGCCCGATTAGCTATGAAGAATGAATTGAGGTCCTTGATGGGGTAATCACCAGCGACATTCATGTTATAACCATGCAACGAATTGCCAAAGTAATCGTGGTTTCTTGGGTTGAAGTCAAGACGTTGAGCCGCCATGTTATATACAGGGATTTTATTTTTCTTCAATTGGTGGTCTCGTGCCGGACCAGCATTCACCAGTGTGTAGTAATAGACGTTGGTGCATCCGGGACCACCTGAAAATTTCCGAGACCACGTCACGCCACCCACCTGCCCCCCGAAAGCCGACGAAGGAGGCTAAGGGGGCAGGTGGGTGGCGTGGCGTGGTCTCGGAAATTTTCAGGTGGTCCCGGATCACCAACGTCTATTACTACTCGAATAAACAATTTATTTCTCCATCTCACAAACATTAACTAAGCAAATGCAACTAAGTGAAGAAGCTCAAAATAGACGGAGCGGTTGTAACGCACGCATTTTGGTTTGAGATAAACGCCACGATTGACAGTGCTTCTCAAACAAAGAAGGGCAACGTTGATTTTAAAGTAAACTGCAATCCACTTCAATCCTTGCAATCCTGCACTTTATCTCCAAACAATTACTTTTTCTTTTGCTCTATAGAATCGTTTGATCGAAGTAAGTTGTTTATTTTGTGGAATTTGGCGATATAACGTGAAAATAAGCCAAGAGAAATTTTACTATTTTAGAGGAACAGTGTCATCAGTATCCATTTATAAAAAGAGTATTTACGAGGAACGACGACTGATACCGAAGATACCCGAAATATTCACGAATAGGCTGCGTAAGGTTTTTGTATCAATAATTGCACCTTAGGAGGCAACAGATAACTTCAAACGTTATGACGAATAAACAATTAATTTTTCCATCTCACAAACATTAACTAAGCAAATGCAACTAAGTAAAGAAGCTCAAAATAGACGGAGTGGTTATAACGCACGTATTTTGGTTTGAGATAAATGCCACGATTGACAGTGTTTCTGAAACAAAGAAGGCCAACGTTGATTTTAAACTAAACTGTAATCCACTTCAACCCTTGCAATCCTGCACTTTATCTGCAAACAATTACTTTTGTTATCCTCTGTAGAACCTTTTTATCGAACTAAGTTGTATATTGTGTGGCATTTGGTAATATAACGTAGAAATAAGCGAAGAGAAATTTTACTATTTTGGCGGAACAATGTCATCAGTATTCATTTATGAAATGAGTATATACCAAGAGCGACGACTGACTGACTGACGGACTGACTTCTGTCCAGAACTTTTTGCGTTCTTAAGAAAGTATCAGAAGAGAACGAAATCGAACAATTAGCAAGAAGCCTACCACAAGGAGACAATGTAATTGCATTTTCTTTTGACAGACAGAATGGTCTGGTTAATAGAAACTGGCTATAAGAGCGTGTCAAAATACGTCCCAAATGTTGTTCGTTTGACACGGCAGAGTATCAATTCGTATCCTATCATCTCAGACAGTACAATCGCATATCCAGACCACGAGTCCTTTCCAGCAAAGATGCAGACGAGTACTTTTTTGTCAACAAGCACGGTACGGAATTCAAAACATCTGGGAGCTTTTCAAAGTATCTGTCGCAAGTCTTTAAGGAAAATCTGGTCTTTCCCTGCGCAATTAACGAAATGAGACGCTCTCGTTGAGCACTTTCTTTCTTTGCCAGACAGTACCGATGGAAGACTAGCGGAATCGCTTGCGCGTGTTTGCAAGCACAGTTTAAGAGCCCAAATTGAAATTTACGATCGTCGTACTGAGTCTGAGCGCAGGTCGGTAGCTATGCGCTATTTAAACAGATCAGCAGTCAATTTCATCTTGGACGAACCTCCCAGTACCTCAAAAGAAGTCAGCGACGAGGAAGAAAGCTAGGACGTCGACGAACTGCTGTCACCGGTAGAAATTTGCGCACTCGTCACGGCCGATGCTACTTGCGAACGCCCCAGTGTGTTTTTAGGCAAGGTTCTTAAGTACACTGCAGACGGAAAGACCGCTCGACTCGGTTGGCTCAAAGAATCGGAAACTCCCCCGAATTACTTCCAGTTTTAAACAGGGTCTGATGTGTGGGAAGAGAAAGTCAGTGCTCTAATCTACCCAGTAGATGTCACTTTTCATCGACTCGACGGAACGCACGAGTTTCGAACAAAAAAGCAACGCACACAACGCCTAAGTTAAGAGGGGCTGAGTGCAGATTTAATGCCAAATTTTGATAAGGACCATTCGTAAGAGCAACACCTGTTCTTCTAATCCGTTCAAAAGATTAAGCGCGAAATGTGTCTTTCCTGAAACGCCTCTCTTGAATTCAGCGATTGTTCAACGGAGCTATGTCATGGTGGTTTTCAGGTATTTTGGTTAAAACTGCCTCAAATTAGAACTAAGTACCTTTTTCGTACATGAAATGCTTATAGAGCAGATATCAAGTGAATTTTCAAAGCGAAAATAAACCATAATCTGAGTTTTAGCTATTTTTTCCAAGACAGAAGCGACAAACGTGAAAGAATTAGCCTCAGTTTTTCGAGATTTTCATCCTGGCCATCTGCAACCCAAGACACTTATGATTACTTCTAGAGTACTGGTAGAAGAACTAGTTAAACAAAACTTGGAACCTTATTTTTTTTCACTGATACAAATATGTCTTTTGGCTTTTAAAAGTAACACTAGAAATGGTGACATAGCGCCTTGAAATATCTATTTTTCGTTCACTTGCACACAAAAACATTTACCTCTTTAAAATAGCCAACTTAGTAGGGAGGGCCATTAATTTTCTTAAACTGCGGTCTAAGTTACAATTTGTTTAAATAACCATTTTTCGTTTCTTCTTCAATGTACAACTACAGTTTAAACAATTTATTTCTTCATCTCAAACATTAACTAAGCAAATTCAACTAAATGAAGAAGCTGAAAATAGACGGAGCGGTTATAACGCACGCATTTTGGTTTGAGATAAATGTCACGATTGACAGTGCTTCTCAAACAAAGAAGGGCAACGTTGAATTGAAACTAAACTGTAATCCACTTCAATCCATGCAATTCTGCACTTTATCTCCAAATAATTACTTTTGTTTTCCTCTGTAGAATCTTGTTATCGAACTAAGTTGTATATTTTATGTAATTTGGCGATATAACGTCGAAATAAGCAAAGAGAAATTTTACTATTTTGGCGGAACAATGTCAGCAGTATTTATTTATGCAATGAGTATATAGCAAGAGCGACGACTGATACCAAAGATACCTGAAATATTCACGAAGAGGCTGCGTTAGGTTTCTGCATCAATTATTGCAACTTAGGAGCCAACAGATGGATGATGATTTCAGACCAGTACGACGAGATTTGATATTTTCCAAAAGTTCCTCCGCACGGGCCCCAAACGTGCGCTTTGTGCACTTTTCATAGAAATAGCAATGTTTTCCCGATTTGGCGATGATTTGAGACCAGTACGCCGATTTTGAGATCTGGTGTGCGGAAAAGTCAGATTTTGCCAAAACTTGCTCCGCACGTCCCCAAACGTTCGTTTTGTGAAGTCTTCATAGAAATCGCACTGTTTTCCCGATTTGGCGATGATTTGTGACCAGTACAGCGATTTTGAGATCTTGTGTGCGGAAAAGTCAGATTTTGCCAAAAGTTGCTCCGCACGGCCCCAAACGTGCGTTTTGTGCACTTTTCATACAAATCGCACTGTTTCCCGATTTGGCGATGATTTGAGACCAGTACGCCGATTTTGGGATCTGTTGTGCGGAAAAGTCAGATTTTGTCAAAACTTGCTCCGCACGGCCCCAAACGTGCGTTTTGTGCACTTTTCATAGAAATCGCACTGTTTCCCGATTTGGCGATGATTTGAGACCAGTAAGCCGATTTTGACATCTGCTGTGCGGAAAAGTGACATTTTGCCAAAAATTGCTCCGCACGGCGTTTTGTGTACTTTTCATATAAATCGCACTGTTTGACGATTTGGCGATGATTTGAGACCAGTAAGCCGATTTTGAGATCTGGTGTGCGAAAAAGTGAGATTTTGCCAAAAGTTGCTCCGCACGGCCCCAAACGTGCGTTTTGTGCACTTTTCATACAAATCGCACAGTTTTCCCGATTTGGCGATGATTTGAGACCAGTATAGCGATTTTGAGATCTGGTGTGCGGAAAAGTGAGATTTTGCCAAAAGTTGCTCCGCACGGCTCCAAACGTGCGTTTTGTGCACTTTTCATAGAAATCGCACTGTTTCCCGATTTTGCGATGATTTGAGACCAGTAAGCCGATTTTGACATCTGCTGTGCGGAAAAGTGACATTTTGCCAAAAATTGCTCCACACGGCGTTTTGTGCACTTTTCATAGAAATCGCACTGTTCCCCGATTTGGCGATGATTTGAGACCAGTAAGCCGATTTTGAGATCTGGTGTGCGGAAAGGTGAGATTTTGCCAAAAGTTGCTCCGCACGGCCGCAAACGTGCGTTTTGTGCACTTTTCATTCAAATCGCACTGTTTTCCCGATTTGGCGTTGATTTGAGACCAGTACGCCGATTTTGAGATCTGTTGTGCGGAAAAGTGAGATTTTGCCAAAACTTGCTCCACACGGCCCCAAACGTGCGTCTTGTGCACTTTTCATATAAATCGCACTGTTTCACGATTTCGCGATGATTTGAGACCAGTCAGCCGATTTTGACATCTGCTGTACGGAAAAGTTTACATTTTGCCAAAAAGTGCTCCGCACGGCGTTTTGTGCACTTTTCATATAAATCGCACTGTTTCACGATTTCGCGATGATTTGAGACCAGTCAGCCGATTTTGACATCTGCTGTACGGAAAAGTTTACATTTTGCCAAAAAGTGCTCCGCACGGCGTTTTGTGCACTTTTCATATAAATCGCACTGTTTCACGATTTCGCGATGATTTGAGACCAGTAAGCCGATTTTGAGATCTGGTGTGCGGAAAAGTGAGATTTTGCCAAAAGTTGCTCCTTCGGCCCCAAACGTGCGTTTTGTGCACTTTTCATAGAAATCGCACTGTTTTCTCGATTTGGCGATGAGTTGTGACCAGTACAGCGATTTTGAGATCTTGTGTGCGGAAAAGTCAGAGTTTGCCAAAAGTTGCTCCGCACGGCCCCAAACGTGCGTTTTGTGCACTTTTCATAGAAATCGCACAGTTTTCTCGATTAGGCGATGATTTGAGACCACTACAGCGATTTTGAGATCATGTGTTCGGAAAAGTGAGATTTTGCCAAAAATTGCTCCGCACGGCCCCAAACGTGCGTTTTGTACACTTTTCATAGAAATCGCACTGTTTCCCGATTTTGCGATGATTTGAGACCAGTAAGCCGATTTTGACATCTGCTGTGCGGAAAAGTGACATTTTGCCAAAAATTGCTCCACACGGCGTTTTGTGCACTTTTCATAGAAATCGCACTGTTCCCCGATTTGGCGATGATTTGAGACCAGTAAGCCGATTTTGAGATCTGGTGTGCGGAAAGGTGAGATTTTGCCAAAAGTTGCTCCGCACGGCCGCAAACGTGCGTTTTGTGCACTTTTCATTCAAATCGCACTGTTTTCCCGATTTGGCGTTGATTTGAGACCAGTACGCCGATTTTGAGATCTGTTGTGCGGAAAAGTGAGATTTTGCCAAAACTTGCTCCACACGGCCCCAAACGTGCGTCTTGTGCACTTTTCATATAAATCGCACTGTTTCACGATTTGGCGATGATTTGAGACCAGTAAGCCGATTTTGAGATCTGGTGTGCGGAAAGGTGAGATTTTGCCAAAAGTTGCTCCGCACGGCCGCAAACGTGCGTTTTGTGCACTTTTCATTCAAATCGCACTGTTTTCCCGATTTGGCGTTGATTTGAGACCAGTACGCCGATTTTGAGATCTGTTGTGCGGAAAAGTGAGATTTTGCCAAAAGTTGCTCCGCACGGCCCCAAACGTGCGTTTTGTGCACTTTTCATAGAAATCGCACAGTTTTCTCGATTAGGCGATGATTTGAGACCACTACAGCGATTTTGAGATCATGTGTTCGGAAAAGTGAGATTTTGCCAAAAGTTGCTCCGCACGGCTCCAAACGTGCGTTTGTGCACTTTTCATAGAAATCGCACTGTTTCCCGATTTTGCGATGATTTGAGACCAGTAAGCCGATTTTGACATCTGCTGTGCGGAAAAGTGACATTTTGCCAAAAATTGCTCCACACGGCGTTTTGTGCACTTTTCATAGAAATCGCACTGTTCCCCGATTTGGCGATGATTTGAGACCAGTAAGCCGATTTTGAGATCTGGTGTGCGGAAAGGTGAGATTTTGCCAAAAGTTGCTCCGCACGGCCGCAAACGTGCGTTTTGTGCACTTTTCATTCAAATCGCACTGTTTTCCCGATTTGGCGTTGATTTGAGACCAGTACGCCGATTTTGAGATCTGTTGTGCGGAAAAGTGAGATTTTGCCAAAACTTGCTCCACACGGCCCCAAACGTGCGTCTTGTGCACTTTTCATATAAATCGCACTGTTTCACGATTTCGCGATGATTTGAGACCAGTCAGCCGATTTTGACATCTGCTGTACGGAAAAGTTTACATTTTGCCAAAAAGTGCTCCGCACGGCGTTTTGTGCACTTTTCATATAAATCGCACTGTTTCACGATTTCGCGATGATTTGAGACCAGTCAGCCGATTTTGACATCTGCTGTACGGAAAAGTTTACATTTTGCCAAAAAGTGCTCCGCACGGCGTTTTGTGCACTTTTCATATAAATCGCACTGTTTCACGATTTCGCGATGATTTGAGACCAGTAAGCCGATTTTGAGATCTGGTGTGCGGAAAAGTGAGATTTTGCCAAAAGTTGCTCCTTCGGCCCCAAACGTGCGTTTTGTGCACTTTTCATAGAAATCGCACTGTTTTCTCGATTTGGCGATGAGTTGTGACCAGTACAGCGATTTTGAGATCTTGTGTGCGGAAAAGTCAGAGTTTGCCAAAAGTTGCTCCGCACGGCCCCAAACGTGCGTTTTGTGCACTTTTCATAGAAATCGCACAGTTTTCTCGATTAGGCGATGATTTGAGACCACTACAGCGATTTTGAGATCATGTGTTCGGAAAAGTGAGATTTTGCCAAAAATTGCTCCGCACGGCCCCAAACGTGCGTTTTGTACACTTGTCATACAAATCGCACTGTTTTCCCGATTTGGGGTTGATTTGAGACCAGTACGCCGATTTTGAGATGTGGTGTGCGGAAAAGTCAGATTTTGCCAAAAGTTGCTGCGCACCTCCCCAAACGTGCGTTTTGTGCACTTTTCATAGAAATCGCACTATTTTCCCGATTTGGCGATGATTTGAGACCAGTACAGCGATTTTGAGATCTTTTGTGCTGAAAAGTGAGATTTTGCCAAAACTTGTTCCGCACGGCCCCAAACGTGCGTTTTGTGCACTTTCCATAGAAATCGCACTGTTTTCCCGATTTGGCGACGATTTGAGACCAGTACAGCGATTTTGAGATCTTGTGTGCGGAAAAGTCAGATTTTGCCAAAAGTTGCTCCGCACGGCCCCAAACGTGCTCTTTGTGCACTTTTCATACAAATCGCACTGTTTCCCGATTTGGCGATGATTTGAGACCAGTACGCCGATTTTGGGATCTGTTGTGCGGAAAAGTCAGATTTTGTCAAAACTTGCTCCGCACGGCCCCAAACGTGCGTTTCGTGCACTTTTCATAGAAATCGCACTGTTTTCTCGATTAGGCGATGATTTGAGACCACTACAGCGATTTTGAGATCTTGTGTTCGGAAAAGTGAGATTTTGCCAAAAATTGCTCCGCACGGCCCCAAACGTGCGTTTTGTACACTTGTCATACAAATCGCACTGTTTTCCCGATTTGGGGTTGATTTGAGACCAGTACGCCGATTTTGAGATGTGGTGTGCGGAAAAGTCAGATTTTGCCAAAAGTTGCTGCGCACCTCCCCAAACGTGCGTTTTGTGCACTTTTCATAGAAATCGCACTATTTTCCCGATTTGGCGATGATTTGAGACCAGTACAGCGATTTTGAGATCTTTTGTGCGGAAAAGTGAGATTTTGCCAAAACTTGTTCCGCACGGCCCCAAACGTGCGTTTTGTGCACTTTCCATAGAAATCGCACTGTTTTCCCGATTTGGCGACGATTTGAGACCAGTACAGCGATTTTGAGATCTTGTGTGCGGAAAAGTCAGATTATGCCAAAACTTGTTTCGCACGGCCCCAAACGTGCGTTTTGTGCACTTTTCATAGAAATCGCACTGTTTCCCGATTTGGCGATGATTTGAGACCAGTACAGAGATTTTGAGATCTTGTGTGCGGAAAAGTCAGATTTTCCCAAAAGTTGCTCCGCACGGCCCCAAACGTGCGTTTTGTGCACTTTTCATAGAAATCGCACTGTTTCCCGATTTGGCGATGATTTGAGACCAGTAAGCCGATTTTGAGATCTTGTGTGCGGAAAAGTCAGATTTTGGCAAAAGTTGCTCCTTCGGCCCCAAACGTGCGTTTTGTGCACTTTTCATAGAAATCGCACTGTTTCCCGATTTGGCGATGATTTGAGACCAGTACAGCGATTTTGAGATCTTGTGTGCGGAAAAGTCAGATTTTGGGAAAAGTTGCTCCGCTCGGCCCCCAAACGTGCGTTTTGTGCACTTTTCATAGAAATCGCACTGTTTCCCGATTTGGCGATGATTTGAGACCAGTACGGTGATTTTGACATTTGGTGTGCGGAAAAGTGAGATTTTGCCAAAAGTTGCTCCGCTCGGCCCGAAACGTGCGTTTTGTGCACTTTTTATAGAAATCGCACTGTTTTCCCGATTTGGCGATGATTTGAGACCCGTGCGACGATTTTGAGATCTGATGTGCGGAAAAGTGAGATTTTGCCAAAAGTTGCTCCGCACGGCCTCAAACGTGCGTTTTATGATGCACTTTTCATAGAAATCGCACTGTTTTCCCGATTTGGCGATGATTTGAGACTAGTACGGCGATTTTGAGATCTGGAGTGCGGAAAACTAAGATTTTGCCAAAAGTTGCTTCGCACGGCCCCAAACGTGCGTTTTGTGTACTTTTGATAGAAATCGCACAGTTTTCCCGATTTGGCGTTGATTTGAGATCAGTACGCCGATTTTGAGATCTGTTGTGCGGAAAAGTGAGATTTTGCCAAAACTTGTTCCGCACGGCCCCAAACGTGCGTATTGTGCACTTTTCATAGAAATCGCACTGTTTCCCGATTTGGCGATGATTTGAGACCAGTAAGCCGATTTTGAGATCTGGTGTGCGGAAATGTGAGATTTTTCCGAAACTTGCTCCTTATTGCCTCAAGTGCTGCCAAAGTGCGTTTTGTGCACTTTTCATAGAAATCACATTGTTTTCCCGATTTGGCGATGATTTGAGACTAGTCCGCCGATTTTGATATCTGTTGTGCGGAAAAGTGAGATTTTGCCAAAACTTGTTCCGCACGGCCCCAAACGTGCGTTTTGTGCACTTTTCATAGAAATCGCACTGTTTCCCGATTTGGCGATGATTTGAGACCAGTAAGCCGATTTTGAGATCTGGTGTGCGGAAAATTGAAATTTTGCGAAAAGTTGCTCCGCACGGCCCCAAACGTGCGTTTTGTGACTTTTCATAGAAATCGCACTGTTTTCCCGATTTGGCGATGATTTGAGACCAGTACAGCGATTTTGAGATCTTGTGTGCGGAAAAGTGAGATTTTGCCAAAAGTTGCTCCGCACGGCCTCAAACGTGCGTTTTATGATGCACTTTTCATAGAAATCGCACTGTTTTTCCGATTTGGCGATGATTTGAGACTAGTACGGCGATTTTGAGATCTGGTGTGCGGAAAACTAAGATTTTGCCAAAAGTTGCTTCGCACGGCCCCAAACGTGCGTTTTGTGTACTTTTGATAGAAATCGCACAGTTTTCCCGATTTGGCGTTGATTTGAGATCAGTACGCCGATTTTGAGATTTGTTGTGCGGAAAAGTGACATTTTGCCAAAACTTGTTCCGCACGGCCCCAAACGTGCGTATTGTGCACTTTTCATAGAAATCGCACTGTTTCCCGATTTGGCGATGATTTGAGACCAGTAAACCGATTTTGAGATCTGGTGTGGGGAAATGTGAGATTTTTCCGAAACTTGCTCCTTATTGCCTCAAGTGCTGCCAAAGTGCGTGTTCATATGAATTTCACAATGCTGCTTCTGTTTGCTGTAAATCCTGGCCGAGGCAAAGAACTCAAAACTCTTCGCGTTCTTAAGAAAGTAGCAGAAGAGAACGAAATCGAACAATTAGCAAGGAGCCTACCACAAGGAGACAATGTAATTGCATTTTCTTTTGACAGACAGAATTGTCTGGTTAATAGAAACTGGCCATAAGACCATGTCAAAATACGTCCCAAACGTTGTTCGTTTGACACGGCAGAGTATCAATTCGTAGCCTATCATCTCAGACAGTACAATCGCATATCCAGACCACGACTCCTTTCCAGCAAAGGATGCACACGAGTACTTTTTTGTCAACAAGCACGGTACGGAATTCAAAACATCTAGGAGCTTTTCAAAGTATCTGTCGCAAGTCTTTAAGGAAAATCTGGTCTTTCCCTGCGCAATTAACGAAATGAGACGCTCTCGTTGAGCACTTTCCTTCTTTGCCAGAGAGTTCCGATGGAAGACTAGCGAATCGCTTGCGCGTGTTTGTAAGCACAGTTTAAGAGCCCAAATTGAAATTTACGATCGTCGTACTGAGTCTGAGCGCAGGTCGGTAGCTATCGCTATTTAAACAGATCAGCAGTCAATTTCATCTTGGACGAACCTCCCAGTACCTCAAAAGAAGTCAGCGACGAGGAAGAAAGCTCGGACGGCGACGAACTGCCGTCACCGGTAGAAATTTGCGCACTCGTCACGGCCGATACTACTTGCGAACGCCCCTGTGTGTTTTTAGGCAAGGTTCTTAAGTACACTGCAGACGGAAAGACGCTCGACTCGGTTGGCTCAAAGAATCGGAAACTCGCCCGAATTACTTCCAGTTTTAAACAGGGTCTGACGTGTGGGAAGAGAAAGTCAATGCTCTAATCTACCCTGTAGATATCACTTTTCATCGACTCGACGGATCGTACGAGCTTCGAACAAAAAAGCAACGAACACAACGCCTAAGTTAAGAAGGGCTGAGTGCAGATTTAATGCCAACTTTTGATAAGGACCATTCGTAAGAGCAACACCTGTTCTTCTAATCCGTTCAAAAGATTAAGCGCGAAATGTCTCTTTCCTGAAACGCCTCTCTTGAATTCAGCGATTGTTCAACGGCGCTATGTCATGGTGGTTTTCAGGGATTTTTGTTAAAACTGCCTCAAATTAGAACTAAGTACCTTTTTCGTACATGAAATGCTTATAGAGCAGATATCAAGTGAATTTTCGAAGCGAAAATAAACCATAATCTGAGTTTTAGCTATTTTTTCCAAGACAGAAGCGACAATTTGAAAGAATAAGCCTCAGTTTTTCGAGATTTCCATCCTGGCCATCTGCAGCCCAAGACACTAATGATTACTCCTAGAGTACTAGTAGAAGAACTAGTTAAACAAAACTTGGAACCTTATTTTTTTTCACTGATACAAATATGTCTTTTGGCTTTTAAAAGTAACACTAGAAATGGTGACATAGCCCCTTGAACTATCTATTTTGGGTTCACACATTAGCGATTTTACGCAACGCCGACAAATGATTTTACATTCTACTTAAGAATTTCGCGAATCTCTGAGGGCCGGTTATTTAAACAAAGTTTGGACGGTGTTTAACAAAACCGCGGTCTTACCCAATTTCAATCTGGCTGACCCTAATATTTAAACGCTATTCACTACAAACAATGTCAAGAAGGCATATGACACAGACTAGAAAAAATACTTAGGGACGGACTATTAGAAAAGTGATGGGGGGGATGGGGGATTTTCAGCTTGCACGAATTTTTTTTTTCGTCCATTGCTTGTGCAGGATTTGTTTTTGCAGGTGAAACCCTCTGCACGAATTTTTTTTTTCAGACAAATATTACTTTGTTTGTCATTTACTAATTAAAAAAAGGTGTAATACTTAAAAACCATTTTTGACCATTACGTATATTTGAAAAATATATATTAGGAATACTTAACATCAAAATGTTATGTACTGTTTGTTATTTACTGATTGTTTTCTTTTCATTATACAATTTTTAACAGCAATTCATATCAAATGTTTTACAAATGTTGGCATCAAGAAGTTGTTATATTAAAATATCCAGTAGGCAACACTTGAAATTCGATTTTTTATATCACAATGTATTTATTTATACTATTTTTTATATCACAATGTATTTAAATTTGAAAGTGAATTTAATGGTGAAATTCTTCTTCATCTTATTTAATACTATGTGCACTCTTTTACTGGATACTTCCCCCCTTCATTTTACTTACGAGTTTCATTTGAACAGCGAGATCTTGATTCATTATCTATGCTTTTGTGCTTTATACATTTTACTAAACTTACAACAGATCAAAGGATACAGCCCACCTTTTAATGCAAAAGCTTTTCGTAAATGTATACACAGTGAGATTGGAGTGGATGGCTTCCCCGTGCATTTTTTCAGTCCCTGTCCTCTGGAATTCCTCTCCCACAGCCCATCATAATGATGCCATACTCTTCCTTTTCATCAAGGGGACCCCTCTAATTTTATTGTGGGCACAAATAATTTTTTAAATTAAACAAATATTAATATGTTAAAAAGTTATTTAATATTGAAACTGTTTATGTTTATAATTACATGTATTTATCATATTTATTATAGATAGATAGATAGTTAATTGAAGTTAAAACTTACAGCCCCAGAGCCAGCTGAATTTAATATGCCAACTTTCACAAAATATTTTAAAAAATAATTTAAAATGTTTATACTACAATTATAAGAATACCTAAAATACTATGGATGGACTATAATACAGCTAAAAAATCTATCATTTGTAACAATTATGTGGAATAAAACTTTTTTTGAATCTACTGGTTTTGCATGTTGGCAACTGAAATTTGTGCTTTCCGGCTATTGAATTGAAAATATGAATTCATTATATCACCTTATAGTTGTCATTTCATGCAGTGTGAGGTAAACACTTCAATGAACACCATCAAATGTCTTTATTTATAAATAATGGTACAGGAAGGCCCCAAGAATGTTTTGAATTTTTGAAACGCCAAGAGCGCTATTTTCAATAGGCACTTTGGCAGCATTTATATATTAAATAACAACCACAATAGGACTTCTCCTTCTGCATGAATTTTTTTCTTTACCTTGAACTTTGCACGATTTTTTTTTCCTGTCAATTTCCCTTGCACGAATTTTTTTTGGGGGTTTTCCTCACCCCCCCCCCCCCCCCCCATCACTTTTCTAATGGTCCGTCCCTTACCTCTTTAAAATAGCAACCTTGGTAGGGAGGTCCATTAATTTTCTTAAACCGCGGTCTAAGTTAGACTTTGATTAAATAACCATTTTTCGTTTCTTCTTCAATGTACAACTACAGTTTAAACAATGTATTTCTCCATCTCACAAACATTAACTAAGCAAATGCAACTAAGTGAAGAAGCTGAAAATAGACGGAGTGGTTATAACGCACGCATTTTGGTTTGAGATAAATGGCACGATTGACAGTGCTTCTCAAACAAAGAAGGGTTGATTTGTAACTAAACTGTAATCCACTTCAATCCTTGCAATTCTGCACTTTATCTCCAAATAATTACTTTTTTTTTTCCTCTGTAGAATCTTTTTATCAAACTAAGTTGTATATTTTCTGGCATTTGGCGATACAACGTGGAAATAGGCGAAGAGAAATTTTACAATTTTGGCGGAACAGTGTCATCAGTATTCATTTATGAAATCAGTATATACGAAGAGCGACGACTGATACCAAAGATACCTGAAATATTCACGAAGAGATTGCGTAAGGTTTCTGCATCAATAATTGCACCTTAGGAGCCAACACATGACTTAAAAGTTATGACGAATATACAATTTATTTCTCCATGTCACAAACATTAACTAAGCAAATGCAACTAAGTGAAGAAGCTCAAAATAGACAGAGCGGTTATGACGCACGCATTTTGGTTTGAGATAAACGCCACGATTGACAGTGCTTCTCAAACAAAGAAGGGCAACGTTGATTTCCAACTAAATTGTAATCCACTTCAATTCTTGCAATCCTGCAATTTATCTCCAAATGATTACTTTTGTTTTGCTCTGTAGAATCGTATTATCGAACTAAGTTGTATATTTTATGGCATTTGGCGATATAACGTGGAAATAAGCGAAGAGAAATTTTACTATTTTGGCGGAAGAGTGTCATCAGTATCCATGTATGAAATCACTCAGTATATACGAAGAGCGACGACTGATACCGAAGATACCCGAAATATTCACGAAGAGGCTGCGTAAGGTTTCCGTATCAATAATTGCACCTGAGGACCCAGCAGATAACTCAAAAGTTATATCGAATAAACAATTTATTTCTCCATCTCACAAACATTAACTAAGCAAATCCAACTAAGTGAAGAAGCTCAAAATAGACTGAGCGGTTATAACGAACGCATTTTCGTTTGAGATAAACGATTGACAGTGCTTCTCAAACAAAGAAGGGCAACGTTGATTTCCAACTAAACTGTAATCCACTTCAATTCTTGCAATCCTGCACTTTATCCCCAAACAATTACTTTTGTTATCCTCTGTAGAACCTTTTTATCGAACTAAGTTGTATATTTTGTGGTATTTGGTAATATAACGTGGAAATAAGCGAAGATAAATTTTACTATTTTGGCGGAACAGTGTCATCAGTATGCATTTATGAAATGAGTATATACCAAGAGCGACGACTGATACCAAATATTCACGAATAGGCTGCGTAAGGGTTCTGCATCAATATTTGAACCTTAGGTGCCAACAGATGACTTAAAAGTTATGACGAATATACAATTTATTTCTCCATGTCACAAACATTAACTGAGCAAATCCAACTAAGTGAAGAAGCTCAAAATAGACGTAGCGGTTATAACGCACGCATTTTGGTTTGAGATAAACGCCACGTTTGACAGTGCTTCTCAAACAAAGAAGGGCAACGTTGATTTCAAACTAAACTGTAATCCACTTCAATCCTTGCAATCCTGCACTTTATCTCCAAACAATTACTTTTCTTTTGCTCTATAGAATCGTTTTATCGAACTAAGTTGTATATTTTGTGGAATTTGGCGATGTAACGTGAAAATAAGCCAAGAGAAATTTTACTATTTTAGAGGAACAGTGTCATCAGTATCGATTTATAAAAAGAGTATTTACGAAGAGCGACGACTGATACCGAAGACACCCGAAATATTCACGAAGAGGCTGCGTAAGGTTTCTGCATCAATAATTGCGCCTTACGAGCCAACAGATGACTCAAAAGTTATGACAATTAAACAATTTATTTCTCCATTTCACAAACATTAACTAAGCAAATGCAACTAAGAGAAGAAGCTCAAAATAGATGGAGCGGTTATAACGCACGCATTTTGGTTTGAGATAAATGCCACGATTGACAGTGCTTCTCAAACAAAGAAGGGCAACGTTGATTTGAAACTAAACTGTAATCCACTTCAATCGTTACAATCCTGCACTTTATCTCCAAATAAATACTTTTGTTTTCCTTTGTAGAATCTTTTTATTGAACTAAGTTGTATATTTTGTGGCATTTGGCGATATAACGTGGAAATAAGCGAAGAGAAATTTTACTATTTTGGCGGAAGAGTGTCATCAGTATTCATTTATGAAATCACTCAGTACATACGAAGAGCGACGACTGATACCGAAGATACCCGAAATATTCACGAATAGGCTGCGTACGGTTTTTGTATCAATAATTGCACCTTTGGGGCCAACAGATAACTCAAACGTTTTGACGAATAAACAATTTATTTTTCCATCTCACAAACATTAACTAAGCAAATGCAACTAAGTAAAGAAGCTCAAAATAGACGGAGTGGTTAGAACGCACATATTTTGGTTTGAGATAAATGCCACGATTGACAGTGTTTCTGAAACAAAGAAGGCCAACGTTGATTTTAAACTAACACTTAAGAATTTCGCGAATCTCTGAGGGCCGGTTATTTAAACAAAGTTTGGACGGTGTTTAACAAAACCGCGGTCTTACCCAATTTCAATCTGGCTAACCCTAATATTTAAACGCTATTCACTACAAACAATGTCAAGAAGGCATATGACAGACTAGAAAAAACATTTACCTCTTTAAAATAGCCAACTTAGTAGGGAGGTCCATTAATTTTCTTAAACCGCGGTCTAAGTTAGACTTTGTGTAAATAGCCATTTTTCGTTTCTTCTTCAATGTACAACTACAGTTTAAACAATTTATTTCTTCATCTCAAACATTAACTAAGCAAATGCAACTAAATTAAGAAGCTGAAAATAGACGGAGCGGTTATAACGCACGCATTTTGGTTTGAGATAAATGCCACGATTGACAGTGCTTCTCAAACAAAGAAGGGCAACGTTGATTTGAAACTAAACTGCAATCCACTTCAATCCATGCAATCCTGCACTTTATCTCCAAATAATTACTTTTGTTTTCCTCTGTAGATTCTTGTTATCGAACTAAGTTGTATATTTTATGGCATTTGGCGATACAACGTGGAAATAAGCGAAGAGAAATTTTACTATTTTGGCGGAACAATGTGATCAGTATTTATTTATGCAATGAGTATATAGCAAGAGCGACGACTGATACCAAAGATACCCGAAATATTCACGAAGAGGCTCCGTAAGGTTTCTGCATCAATAATGGCACCTTAGGAGCCAACAGATGGACAATGATTTCAGACCAGTACGGCGATTTTGAGATCTGGTGTGCGGAATAGTAAGATTTTGCCAAAACTTGCTCCGCAAGGCCCCAAACGTGCATTTTGTGCACTTTTCATAGAAATCACACTGTTTTCCCGATTTGGCGATGATTTGAGACCAGTACGCCGATTTTGAGATCCATGGTGTGCGGAAAGTAAGATTTTGTGAAAACTTGCTCCGCACGGTCCCGAACGTGCGTTTTGTGCACTTTTCATAGAAATCACACTGTTTTCCCGATTTGGCGATGATTTGAGACCGGTACGACGATTTTGAGATCTGGTGTGCGGAAAAGTGAGATTTTGCCAAAACTTGCTCCCCACGGCCGCAAACATGCGTTTTGGGCACTTTTCATAGAAATCGCACTTTTTTTCCGATTTGGCGATGATTTGAGACCATTACGACGATTTTGAGATCTGGTGTGCGGAAAAGTCAGAGTTTGCCAAAATTTGGTCCGCACGGCCCCAAACGTGCGTTTTGTGCACTTTTCATAGAAATCGCACTGTTTCCCGATTTGGCGATGGTTTGAGACCAGTACGACGATTTTGAGATCTGGTGTGCAGAAAGGTGAGATTTTGCCATAGAAATCGCACTGTTTTCTCGATTTGGCGTTGGTTTGAGACCAGTGCGCCGATTTTGAGATCTGGTGTGCGGAAAAGTGAGATTTTGCCAAAAGTTGCTCCGCACGGCCCGAAACGTGCGTTTTGTGCACTTTTCATAGAAATCGCACTGTTTTTCCGATTTGGCGATGATTTGAGATCAGTACGGCGATTTTGAGATCTGATGTGCGGAAAAGTAAGCTTTTGCCAAAACTTGCTCCGCACGGCCCCAATCGTGCGTTTTGTTCACTTTTCATAGAAATCTCACTGTTTTCCCGATTTGGCGATGATTTGAGGACCAGTACGTCGATTTTGAGATCTGTTGTGCGGAAAAGTGAGATTTTGCCAAAAGTTGCTCCGCACGGCCCGAAACATGCGTTTTGTGCACTTTTCATAAAAATCGCACTGTTTTTCCGATTTGGCGATGATTTTAGACCAGTACGGCGATTTTGAGATGTGGTGTGCGGAAATGTAAGATTTTGCCAAAACTTGCTCCGCATGGCCCCAATCGTGCGTTTTGTTCACTTTTCATAGAAATCTCACTGTTTTCCCGATTTGGCGATGATTTGAGACCAGTACGACGATTTTGAGTGCTGGTGTTCGTAAAAGTGAGATTTTGCCAAAACTTGCTCCGGACGGGCCCAAACGTGCGTTTTGTGCACTTTTGATAGAAATCGCACTGTTTTCCCGATTTGGCGTTGATTTGAGACCAGTACGACGATTTTGAGATCTGTTGTGCGGAAAAGTAAGATTTTGCCAAGACATGCTCCGCACGGCCCCAAATGTGCGTTTTGTGTACTTTTCATAGGAATCGCACTGTTTTTCCGATTTGGCGATGATTTGAGACCGGTACAACGATTTTGAGATCTGGTGTGCGGAAAAGTGAGATTTTGCCAAGACAGGCTCCGCACGGCCCCGAACGTGCGTTTTGTGTACTTTTCATAGGAATCGCACCGTTTTTCCGATTTGGCGATGATTTGAGACTCGTACGGCGATTTTGAGATCTGGTGTTCGTAAAAGTGAGATTTTGCCAAAACTTGCTCCGGACGGGCCCAAACGTGCGTTTTGTGCACTTTTCATAGAAATCGCACCGTTTTCCCGATTTGGCGTTGATTTGAGACCAGTACGACGATTTTGAGATCTGTTTTGCGGAAAAGTGATATTTTACCAAAACTTGCTCCGCACGGGCCCAAACGTGCGTTTTGTGCACTTTTCATAGAGATAGCACTGTTTTCCCGATTTGGCGATGATTTGAGACCAGAACGGCAATTTTGAGATCTGGTGTGCGGAAAAGTAAGATGTTGCCAAAACTTGCTCCGCACGGCGGCAAACGTGCGTTTTGTTCACTTTTCATAGAAATCTCACTGTTTTCCCGATTTGGCGATGATTTGAGACCAGTACGACGATTTTGAAATCTGGTGTGTGGAAAAGTGAGATGTTGCCAAAACTTGCTCCGCACGGGCCCAAACGTGCGTTTTGTGCACTTTTCATAGAAATCGCACTGTTTTCCCGATTTGGCGATGATTTGAGACCAGTACGCCGAGTTTGAGATCTAGTGTGCGGAAAAGTGAGATTTTGCCAAAAGTTGCTCCGCACGGCACCAAACGTGCGTTTTGTGCACTTTTCATAGAAATAACACTGTGTTCCTCATTTGGCGATGATTTGAGACCAGTACACCGATTTTGAGATCTGGTGTGCGGAAAAGTGAGATTTTGCCAAAACTTGCTCCGCACGGGCCCAAACGTGCGTTTTGTGCACTTTTCAAAGAAATCGCACTGTTTTCCGGATTTGGCGATGAGTTGAGACCAGTACGCCGATTTTGAGATCCATGGTGTGCGGAAAGTAAGATTTTGTGAAAACTTGCTCCGCACGGTCCCGAACGTGCGTTTTGTGCACTTTTCATAGAAATCACACTGTTTTCCCGATTTGGCGATGATTTGAGACCGGTACGACGATTTTGAGATCTGGTGTGCGGAAAAGTGAGATTTTGCCAAAACTTGCTCCCCACGGCCGCAAACATGCGTTTTGGGCACTTTTCATAGAAATCGCACTTTTTTTCCGATTTGGCGATGATTTGAGACTAGTACGGCGGTTTTGTGATCTGGTGTGCGGAAAAGTGAGATTTTGTGAAAAGTTGTTCCGCATGGCACCAAACGTGCGTTTTGTGCACTTTTCATAGAAATCGCACTGTTTTCCCGATTTGGCGATGATTTGAGACCAGTACGGCGATTTTGAGATCTGGTGTGCGGAAAAGTGAGATTTTGCTAAAACTTTCTCCGCACAGCCCAAAACGTGCGTTTTGTGCACTTTTCATAGAAATCGCACCGTTTCCCGATTTGGCGTTGATTTGAAACCAGTACGACGATTTTGACATCTGGTGTGCGGAAAAGTGAGATTTTGTCAAAACTTGCTCCCTACGGCCATAAACGTGCGTTTAGTGTACTTTTCATAGAAATGTCACTGTTTTTCCAATTTGGCGATAAGTTGAGGCCAGTACCATGATTTTCAGATCTGGTGTGCGGCGTAGTATAGGGGATTAGTCCGGACGGGCTCACCCCAAGGAAGGGTTAACTCCCCTTCCACGGAGCCTTCCCCACGAACCTCCTTGCAGTCGGTCCGTGGGGAAGGCTCCGTGGGAGGGAGTTAACCCTTTCTTGGGGTGAGCCCGTGCGGAGTAATCCCCTATACTACTATTGTTGGATCCGCGATTGTGTTTTAATCCTTGTTTGAAGCGTCCCCGGATGCATTTAACACGCTATAATGGAGAAATCTATACCTCTTAAATATATACCACTATGGGTCGCGAAAAAAAAAACTGTTTTTAGACGTCGCCTTATAAAAAAATCGTCGTTATCATGTAAGGAATGTTTGCGTTCCAAGACCACCACCAACCGTAGTATGTTCTGAATCTGTAGATCATGAAAACCCCTACACAGAATAATTCTTAGAACAATTGGCATTACCATAGTTTGCCGCATTAACACAGCTTGCCTTTCTTGAACTTCTAAAACAACATTGTCCACCAGATCAACAGACGTAACGCTCGCTCGTATTTTATATCGTTGGGGTATTGCCAATAGAAGAATTCTATACCCTTTGTATATCAGTGATGACGACTGCTCAAGTGTTCATAAACTTTTTTAAATCGAGGAAGATAGGTTTGATACAAAAGAGCGCCGACTGGGTGAGAGCCAGACAAAATACTATCGGCGCATCAGAAATCTCTGCTTTGACAGGATCTTCACCGTTTGAATCACGAAAAAGCTTGCTCTTAAAAAAATACAACCCACAGATACATTCAATAATGCTACATGTACTTGGGGTAATCTATTCGAACCACTAATACGCAAGTATTTTGAACTAAAACACTCTGTTTACGTTTTTGGGTACAGTATCTCTCTTGATCTTGCAAGCGATCATCCGCTTTATCGAAAGGTTACCTGTAGCCCAGACGGGTATTTTGTTAGAAGAGATAACACTATAGTTTTGTTAGAATTTAAATGCCCATTTAAGAGGAAAATAGCTATGAACAATATCCCTCATTGTTATAGAAATCAAATACAAACGGGCCTTGCTTTTAGTGGAGAAAGAGTAAACAAAGGATTATTTGTGGACGCTTACTTTTTAGAATGTGTTCTTTAAAACAGCTAGAACCTAGTTTAGGCCATAATCAGTTTTTAAACGGAGGAAATATATACAAGACAAAAAACAAAACAACTCTTGCGTGGGGAGTTTGTTATTTATTTAGCAAAGAAAAAATATATAAAAAAATCAAAACAGCCTCATTGATCTTGGTGCCCTTGAAACATCGAAAGCCTTGTTTGAGAAGGTAATGAATTTTGTTGCAGAGAAAAACATCTGGTGTTGTTATGGTAAAAGTGAGAATGGGGTTTTCAAAATAAGATGAAGGTGAGGAGAGAGAGCGATTGATTTCTATGCGACAAGCATTTAAATTAGATAAAACATCTGAAATACCTATACCAGTAGCAGTCTTTGCGTGGAAACTGCTTGATTTGACTGAAATTTGGGCAACAAAAGAACCAAATTTCTTAGACAACATTCAAGGAATAGTAAAGCGTTTTCATCAGAATTTATCTAGTCTACGAAAAAAATAACAGAAATCGCTTTCGAGGAGGAAATCGAGGGTTGCCCTGGAAATTTTGCCGAAATCGAGCGTAACCCTGACAAAATTCCTGCTACCCCAAAGAAACAAGACGAAACAGCACCAAACACCGACGATGAAAGCGAATTTATGAAAGAATTTTTAGAGAATAAATTACATTGCGAAGAGCGAGATTATTTACTTACGGCACATTATTAATGCCCGCGGCATTAGTAGCTGAACGCCAATGAATTTCGTTTTTTAGATTTGTAGCGGGTTTCTGAAGTTTTACGTAAGATAAAATCTCGCGTTGTGGCCCTTCTGGTAAAATTAGATCAAAGATTTTGTAAATAAAAAAGGGATAAAAAATTCTTTTTGGATGGTAATAACTTATGCGTGAGTAAACAAAGTTTATTTGAACTATTTGTTCATGAGTCAACGTCGGAGGTTTTTTACCGGAAATGACGCGTAACAACAGAGTAGAGAATTTGAATAAATTACTACGGCCAATATTACGCAGTAAATCTCTTAAAATATCTATTGTTAGCGATGCTAGAAGAATGTTATTTTTTGCCATTTCTCTCCGTAATTCTGATAAAACCCTTTCGCTGTCGCCTAATTTTGTCAATGAGTCGTTTCCGAGTATATGATCAAGCCAATAATTAAAAGCATATTTTGAAGTAGAACGGCTTTTTATTTTCATATTATTATTTTTGTAGAGTTGTTCACGAGTAAAGGCCGCCCCGTCTATTCTTTCAACGTGGCCGCATTTTCTACAAATAAGTTCTGCTAATTCACAATCGAGTGAAAATGAACCACCACATTCTAGACACGATTTTATCATTTTGTTTGTTCTATTTGAAGTGATAACAAACCCGCTTTTGAGGTATTGTTGGATAAACTCCTGTTCTGATGTCAAACTATGAGCTTCGAAGATGACACAGAGCTTTTCTTGTAGTTGTGAGCGGTAAAGTTCGGTTAGGTAGTCGCTGCCAGTGATTGAACGTAGCAAGACTTGTTTATGTTGATTATCTAAGACACTTAGTTGAGTCTTGTATTTTTTCTTTTCATCCATACGTCTAATGATTGACAGTGGTGTGATAAAACGCTCATAAACTTCAGTACCTCGCAACGTAGTCATGTTTATATTTTTAATGTAAATGTTCAATTGCGCAAACTTAAAATGAGCATCACTTACGCGTGCGTGTGGTTCATAATTGTTTGCGCATGCGTGTCCTTCAGGAGTGACCACATGTGAAAGCGCGGTAGTTTTGATCTCTATATAAGACCTGATCGCACTATATATTGTATTAAGTCTGTAATTCGGTAGAGCTCAGGGAGGATTACTGTTGGCCACTGTATAAACCCTGTTTACGGCTCATGCGATGTCAGACCAGGAGTAGTGGGGTTGTTGAGTCAGTTGATGACCCCCGGGTGAGTCCGCTCCGGCCCAACTGATAACAGGGGGGGTGCTCAGAGATCTCCTCGGAGAACTCACCCTCGTTCCCATAGGTAAAAATGGGTTTCCCACGTACATCAAATCGAGCCAAAACTGTCGAAGGTTTCCCATTGAGTAGGTTTTGTTCTTTATCGACCAGATCACAGTGAATGGAGTATGTGCTTGGTGACGTTTTTTTTATTGTTAATTTTTACTTTATTTGCAACACAAAAACACTATTTACAAAACGATTAATGACATAGCTTAGAATACATACATTACTTAACACTAATTACAATAAATTAATAAGTAAATTAATACATCAGTTGTCCTAAAATTAGTAAATATAGTTGTAAGAAAAAATAACAAAAGACAATTTAGGAAAAGGGCACGGACAGGAGAGATAGTGACCTACTATCTTAGCTTGCTTATAACTCAGATTAAACATTCACAGTAGTTAACATGTTTACATTCTAGGAAGATGAGGAAAAACTCGGTAAAGTAAGGCCGTTTATAAAACCAAGCAAGCAATTTAGGATTTATACCAAGCAATTCTGGCAAATCATGGTCTAGCTTCACATCATTCACAAAATGTTTGAAAATGACCATCGACCCTATTGGAGTATTTCTCTCAGTTTTTAATTTAAACTCTTCGTCTGTGAATACGTATATATATATACGTATTCACAGTATATACACCACATTACACGAATTACAATTAAGGCTATAATTAATGGAATATCTTTTACCAGTGGCAGTGGAAACAAAAAAATCTTTCACGTCCATGTAACCACACACATCACATCTCCTCGACCCGCACTTGCTTACCCCTCGTTGTAAACGCTCTCTCGAGTTTCTGTTTAACTTTGCGTGGACCAGATAATCCGCCAAACTTTTAGGTTTTCTAAATGCTACCATGGGGATATTCCTAATGGCTCTGCTGCATCGATCTGATGACTCCAATATTGGGTGCAGCTCTCTTAGTATTCCACCAATATTCGGTAAGCCAGGATGGTATGTCACAACAAAAGGTATTTTTTGAATTTGTTCACGCTGTTTGTCCTCCAAAGCTTCTTTTCTTGACATATTTCTAGCTCTTCTAATTTGACTCTCCACAAAGTTTTTCTTGTATCCTCTTGTGACTAAAAACTCACTCAGATCACTTGCTCTTCTTTCAAAAAAGCAAAGTTTCGAACAAATCCTCCGCAGTCGTAAAGCCTGTGCGTAAGGTATGCCTTTCTTGCATGCGTTAGGATGGCATGAACTGTAATGCAAATATTGATGGCTATCTGTGGGTTTAACAAATACATCCGTTTGTAAATCTCCCGACTCGTTTATGACTTTAACGTCCAAAAATTCGATTTCACTCGTTGACCATTTCGATGTAAATTTGATGGTATCATGCGCGTTATTCAAATAATCTATGAACTCTTGAAGTTTCTCCTCACCCTCCGTCCATATGAAAAATACATCGTCTATAAACCTCCACCATATATGGGGCTTAACTTCCGCATCCCTAAGTAGACGTCTCTCGAGCCTGTCCATGAAAATGTTTGCATAGGAAGGGGCCATCCTTGTGCCTATTGCCGTTCCAAGTTTCTGTAGGTAGTGCTTTCCATCAAATTCAAAATTATTACTTTTCAATACCAACTCCGCAAAAGCAACAATGTCCTCATTAAGTGTCCCTTCCCATTCTTCATCCTGTGAGTTACTAGAACTAGTGAGTGCCTCTCTAACAGCTTTCAATCCTTCATTGTGTGGAATGTGTGGATAAAGTCCAACTACATCAATTGTGCATAAGATTGCACCCTCCGGTAATTTTCCTAATCCTTCCAACTTCTTTAAAAAGTCATTACTATCTTTAATTTAATTTAATTTAATATCTTATTTCCGGTACCAGTGGTCTCAACTTAACATCCACAAACTCCGAAATCCTTTCTGTAGGAGTGCCACATCTCGAGACAACTGGTCTACCTGGATACCCTGGCTTGTGTATCTTTGGTAATAAATAAAACCTCCCCGGCTTTGCATCTTCTGCCGCTAATAAATAATCTCTCGTCTTCTCATCGATATTCCCCTTGTCACAGCAGTCTTGTATTTTCTTGTTGATCTTGTCAACCATGTTTCGGGTAGGATTCCCATTCAATGGCGTATACACCTCAGCATCATTTAACTGTCGCATGGCTTCCTTTACGTACGTTGCTTTATCCATAACAACCACGGCCGATCCTTTGTCCGCTTGCTTTATAATTATGTCTTCATAACTCCGTAAATTCTCCAATGCTCTCTGCTCGTCCTTTGTAAGATTCCGCTGGTAGGATACTTCTAAATTATTCGATAAAATCTTTCTCTCTAGTGCTTCCGCGTAAGCTTCTATAGCTAACTCTCTTTCATTCTCTGGACACCATTGCGATTTATTTCTAAATGCTGGCATTTCCGAGAAATCCCCGTCAACTCTATCATCCGAATAAAAATATTCCTTCAATCGAATTCGCCTAAGATATTCTTTAATATCCTTTCTTAAAACATAGATGTCAACTTTCTCCGGTGTAGGACAAAACTTCAGCCCCTTAGACAAAAGGGATATTTCAGCTTCAGTCAGTATTCTCTTTGAAAGATTGACAACAATCCGAGGATCTCCCCTAGTTCCCGTCCCGCCTGCCATATCACTTCTTTGAGTCGCCCCATCCATTCTGTTTTCTTGCTCAGGCGTTTCAATGGTTGGTCTGTCGACCTCTGTAACATTTCCCTCCGAAGATTCCCCATTCGTAGAAAAACCCTGATTTCCTAAATTTCTCCACCCATCACCTGGCTCTTCTCTAGTCGTCCCCAATATAGAATCAATGTCATTACTAACATCATTTAAATTCACTAACAGCAGTGGACAATCCACAGGAAGAGGGTTCACACCAGCTGGATTTTCTTCTGACATCAAATTTTCCACTTCCACTGCTTCGTTAGCAATTCGAGTGTTGTTCCTGTCATCAATCTCTTCCCTAATGTCCGAAATAAATTCTTCGATTTGTTGTCGTGACGGCCTCACCCCTATTCGTTCTACATGACCCAAATCTCCCTCTGTTCTTTGATTATTTACATTGTCACGTTCCTCCGCTTCGACCCAATCATTTGCATTATTATCAAGATCATTCAACTTTTTCCTTCTTTTAGTTATTAACGTGTCATTCAATTTGCCACAAATATCTGATATCTTGCTTACTATAGTCTGCAGTGTCAATGCTCCATAACGTTCTTCGATAACCTTTTGGACATCCAAAATTTCTTCCTCCAATTGACGCTTCACGCTCTCCGTCTCCTTTATCAATAGATCTTGTAGATGACTTGATGCATTTTTTAGGACAAGTGCCCAGTCTCCATTAAAGTCCTCCGTTACAACTTCAATGCTCGCCCTCTTCTTCAATTGAAGTCCTTTCGCTACACTCTTCTTTTCCTTGCAAGTAGTCAAGTATAGATTATGATGTCCGTAATTCAAGCTCCTCTTGCGCAGATTCAACAACTTAAAAAAGTAGTATGATTCCGGCTTCTCCATCGATGCAAATCATTTATAATCTTTCACAAAAATCCAGCTGGTGTGAACCCTCTTCCTGTGGATTGTCCACTGCTGTTAGTGAATTTAAATGATGTTAGTAATGACATTGATTCTATATTGGGGACGACTAGAGAAGAGCCAGGTGATGGGCGGAGAAATTTAGGAAATCAGGGTTTTTCTACGAATGGGGAATCTTCGGAGGGAAATGTTACAGAGGTCGATAGACCAACCATTGAAACGCCTGAGCAAGAAAACAGAATGGATGGGGCGACTCAAAGAAGTGATATGGCAGGCGGGACGGGAACTAGGGGAGATCCTCGGATTGTTGTCAATCTTTCAAAGAGAATACTGACTGAAGCTGAAATATCCCTTTTGTCTAAGGGGCTGAAGTTTTGTCCTACACCGGAGAAAGTTGACATCTATGTTTTAAGAAAGGATATTAAAGAATATCTTAGGCGAATTCGATTGAAGGAATATTTTTATTCGGATGATAGAGTTGACGGGGATTTCTCGGAAATGCCAGCATTTAGAAATAAATCGCAATGGTGTCCAGAGAATGAAAGAGAGTTAGCTATAGAAGCTTACGCGGAAGCACTAGAGAGAAAGATTTTATCGAATAATTTAGAAGTATCCTACCAGCGGAATCTTACAAAGGACGAGCAGAGAGCATTGGAGAATTTACGGAGTTATGAAGACATAATTATAAAGCAAGCGGACAAAGGATCGGCCGTGGTTGTTATGGATAAAGCAACTTACGTAAAGGAAGCAATGCGACAGTTAAATGATGCTGAGGTGTATACGCCATTGAATGGGAATCCTACCCGAAACATGGTTGACAAGATCAACAAGAAAATACAAGACTGCTGTGACAAGGGGAATATCGATGAGAAGACGAGAGATTATTTATTAGCGGCAGAAGATGCAAAGCCGGGGAGGTTTTATTTATTACCAAAGATACACAAGCCAGGGTGTCCAGGTAAACCAGTTGTCTCGGGATGTGGCACTCCTACAGAAAGGATTTCGGAGTTTGTGGATGTTAAGTTGAGACCACTGGTACCGGAAATAAGATATTAAATTAAATTAAATTAAAGATACCAATGACTTTTTAAAGAAGTTGGAAGGATTAGGAAAATTACCGGAGGGTGCAATCTTATGCACAATTGATGTAGTTGGACTTTATCCACACATTCCACACAATGAAGGATTGGAAGCTGTTAGAGAGGCACTCACTAGTTCTAGTAACTCACAGGATGAAGAATGGGAAGGGACACTTAATGAGGACATTGTTGCTTTTGCGGAGTTGGTATTGAAAAGTAATAATTTTGAATTTGATGGAAAGCACTACCTACAGAAACTTGGAACGGCAATAGGCACAAGGATGGCCCCTTCCTATGCAAACATTTTCATGGACAGGCTCGAGAGACGTCTACTTAGGGATGCGGAAGTTAAGCCCCATATATGGTGGAGGTTTATAGACGATGTATTTTTCATATGGACGGAGGGTGAGGAGAAACTTCAAGAGTTCATAGATTATTTGAATAACGCGCATGATACCATCAAATTTACATCGAAATGGTCAACGAGTGAAATCGAATTTTTGGACGTTAAAGTCATAAACGAGTCGGGAGATTTACAAACGGATGTATTTGTTAAACCCACAGATAGCCATCAATATTTGCATTACAGTTCATGCCATCCTAACGCATGCAAGAAAGGCATACCTTACGCACAGGCTTTACGACTGCGGAGGATTTGTTCGAAACTTTGCTTTTTTGAAAGAAGAGCAAGTGATCTGAGTGAGTTTTTAGTCACAAGAGGATACAAGAAAAACTTTGTGGAGAGTCAAATTAGAAGAGCTAGAAATATGTCAAGAAAAGAAGCTTTGGAGGACAAACAGCGTGAACAAATTCAAAAAATACCTTTTGTTGTGACATACCATCCTGGCTTACCGAATATTGGTGGAATACTAAGAGAGCTGCACCCAATATTGGAGTCATCAGATCGATGCAGCAGAGCCATTAGAAATATCCCCATGGTAGCATTTAGAAAACCTAAAAGTTTGGCGGATTATCTGGTCCACGCAAAGTTAAACAGAAACTCGAGAGAGCGTTTACAACGAGGGGTAAGCAAGTGCGGGTCGAGGAGATGTGATGTGTGTGGTTACATGGACGTGAAAGATTTTTTTGTTTCCACTGCCACTGGTAAAAGATATTCCATTAATTATAGCCTTAATTGTAATTCGTGTAATGTGGTGTATCTGATAACATGTAAGATCTGTGGACTTCAATATGTAGGATCTACCACGACTAAGTTTCGACACCATCAAAAACTTGAACCAAAAACTTGAACAAGTAAATCGCGAGAATGATGACTTGTTTTATAAGCATCTGTGGAGTGAGGGGCACAACGGATTGACGGATGTGAGGATTCAGATAATAGACAGGGTGAATGGAGAGAGAGAATTGAGGGAAAAGGAGGGACAATGGGCGTATAAGCTGAACACTTTGAGCCCGTATGGTCTCAATGACAATGATTTTTTCTTTGGTCAAAACATGCGCTCCAGACGCGCGTAACAATATTAGTTTATTAGCGTGTGCGTACGTCCGGGATTGTTTATTGTTGCGCGCGCGTGATTAAGCGCGTGGTCTAGATTTTTGATTTGTCCGTGCTCGCGATTGTTATATTCGACAGTTTTAAAAGTATTATGGCGCGTGCTTTTGTAACGACCATTTTACCCTGATGAAGGCTGTTGAATGCAGCCGAAATATAGGTATTGACAAAATTTACAATTTGTCTTCATTTGTGATAGTATATATATATATATATATATATATATATATATATATATACTAGAAGGTGAACTACTCAGATCTTGAGTGGATGGACGTTTAATACAGAACTGTTTCGTAGGCCACCGAAGAGGTGACCCACTCCTCAGTTAAACTCCATTTTATTTTACATTTTATTTTACATTTTTGTGTAAAATGGAGTTTAACTGAGGAGTGGGTCACCTCTTCGGTGGCCGACCACAATAGACAAAGACATGATGATTGGCGCAATCTTGAACGACGAAGCGCAAAAGATTTACGTCACGCCAACTGATTATTTCACAACGAAATACAGAAATATCTTCAGGGACACACAGATTTCATTCACAACCGCGAAATACGGTCGAAAGTGGATGGGCGGCCCGCATATGAGTTTTTGGCCACAATAACTAAACTTCGCGCTGTGGTGTGCAACAACCGGTTGCGGAATCTCGCGTGACCTTCTATTTGATAAGAATTCCAGTCTCTCCCTAACCCCACAGCTCCGGGCGTTTTACAGGTTTCACGTTTATTTCACAACAAGACGAATCTTGTTCAAGATGGGTGGGGAACAGAGCATTAGCGCTTTGCCAGACGACCCCACATTGAACCTGAAAGACAACAAATACAACAACGACGCGTACAAGTAGATTTGCATAGAGTTCGGTGTCGACCCCAGTGCTGACTTCCGTTTCACATACGGTAAAAAACTATGGTCTTGCAAATGTGTACACTGGAGCAACTGGGTTAGGCGTTATTTCTACCGATTACGACTATCCCCATCCCGATCTAGCTCTGTTCAATGATGAGCGTGTGACTGACAGAAACGACCCAAATTATCGCGCCAATGAAATAGCTTTCGTTCGTACCGATCAAGGTGCGGTTAGTCAGTTCGAGCATTTTGTGCCAGATTACGCACAAGGGCTAACACAGCCTGGACTTGCGCGTATAAATCAGTCAATCGAGGTCTTTGTGTACTGCATTCTGGGTGCACAAGCCAAAACCCGCAGCAGCATTCTTGGGAGTGGGGGCAAGCGTTCGAAACGCAGAGAGTGTTCCTCACGCACCTAGAGGAAGCAATAATACTGAACGACATTTCAACGAGCGTACAGCGTTATCAGCTTGCCATCCAAGAGACGAAAGTGCGTATAGACTTTGCGACCGCTCCTGGAAGCTGGCTCATGCCATCACGCATGGTTATCAACACAGAGAGCGTGGTGGGGTATAACAACAATCTTAAGGAGGCAACGCAAGGGATGAAGCTGGGTGTAAACAATGATGTTAATCTGGGCACAAAAAAGTAGGCATCACTCACATGGCCGGTGGACCAACAAAAATCAATCTACCAAACAGCCACCCATCGAACCCTATTCACAAACAGTAACACAGGCACAGGGTCTGGGTGAAAAGCCCGCAAAGCCAGCTCCCAGCGCGCCAGCCCCCACACCCTCGACTCTTGCACCTCCCAAAGAGAGTTACACAGATACTCATCACGTAAACAAGGCAGTCGTTGTTGTGGGCGCGCTTGCTTTGGCAGGCTTTGTTGCCTGGATGCGTTAGCGATTGCGCTTTATTGTCTTCTCTATGAAGAAGGCTGCCACGGCAAGGATTAGCAGCCAAGCGTTTTCACCAAGAAAGCTGATCACCTGGCCGGCCGTGCGAAACACAAAGCTCACGATTGAGCCTAGCAGGCCCGGCAGAATGGAACCAATCTTCTTCCCCAGCGCTTTCAGACCATTACCAACACCCCTTGCAATGGACTTTAACCCGTATATATTTATTTTTATAAAACCTATATATATTCTGGCTATGGCTGTACAACCACACCTCCTGCCCACACACAACGAGAAGACTATTGGTGTTATGAAAGCAGAGCGTACCATAAAGCGCATCACATTTGACCGCTCTGTGGCCAAGCCCGGCGAGACCCTGTACGTTTCGGTGCCCAAGCTTAATGAACATGAGGTTATCGTGTCGGGCTCGCTTGCCTTGCTTTTTAACATCGAGCTTGCCGGCGGTCACGCAAACAACTACTCGTTGTGAAATTGCAGCCACCACTGTCCAGGACACTGTTGGGTATGGCATTTACAAAATATTTGAGGACCTGTTTCTCTCAGTGGATGAGCGCGACAACATGCTGCCGGAGGGCATCCAGAGTATGGATTTGTGCAAGATCCGCTCTAGTGCCGGTAAAAAGAAGACCTCTGGTGTGGATGCAGAAAATAAGCTGGAGAGCGTTTACAAAAACAAATACCGCATCAATCTGGACCACCAGATTTTGACTGACCACGGTGTTTTGTACCCACAAGCCCTCTACAACGATCTTATCTTCGAACTAACGCTTGCACCGGCATCTCAGGTTGTAAAGGATTCGGATACAAGTAAGCTTGTGTATAAATTGACAAATATCCAGCTTGCGTACGAGACAATCCGCAGCAAACAACTGGCTGACGAGGCAACGAGCGTTTACTCTAGCGGAAAGGAGTTCGCCTACGACCATGTGATGCGAGAAGTGGTGGTTCCATTTTCGAAAGGCTCAGACGCTAGGCTGAATCTTCGGGTGAACCCGCAGCGCAGATCGCTCAAAGGCATCCTTTTGCTCTTTATCGAGCCCTACACGGCAGGCGCTAGGGACTCAGAAAAATACTTCAACCCCGACATCACGAAAGTGAATGTCACCATAAACGGCTCTCCAAACAGGGTTTACAACAACGGCATCGATGGCAGTGACATGTGGAATGAAATCAGCCGACTCTTCGGAAAGAGTGGTGTTGGCAGACCCAACATGAATCTGACCAAATCTCACGGGCAACAAGTTCGGCCTCTTTATCGATCTTAGATCAATGGCTGATACAACCCTGCACGGTAATGGCCAACGCCTCGTCAACACAAAGGACGGCGTGCACATTGAGATTGTAAGAACACTCTCCGGCTCGGGAAACGTGCACTGCCACATCTACACCGTCAGTGACTCACAGACGAACATCATGGACAGGCAGCTGCAGGCGGTTCAAATGTTTAAAAGTGTAATTATATATTGAATGGACCCAAGAAAGCTGCCCATCAACGCCCTAATTATTAGGCCGACTAACTCTGGCAAAACACAGTATCTTCTGAATCAGCTCCGGGGCCCCTTTAGTGGTAAGTTTGACTATATCGTGTTAATTTGTCCAACCTTTGACCACAACAAGACCTACGATGGTTTCGTGGATAAAGAGCCACGCATTTTCGTGATAGACTGCCAGCAGAGGAGGCCGCAATAAATGAAGTCATGCAGATGCTGGAGGCAGCCCCTGATAGCTCCGCGGGGCCTATAGTGCCCTTTGTTCAAGCTGATGACATTCCAGCTCAACGCGAGAAGCTGGCAGTTCTGGTCTCGACTGGCAAATCAAAAGAAGCTATCGGCGTCCAGCTCTCACACGAGCAGGTGAAACGACTTACAGACAAGGTGGTTGTAAAGCTATACAAAAGATATGAAGCCTACGTCGGCAACAAGACGACCGAGTCTCTGATTGACAGCGTTCTAATGCTTGTCAGCAAGAGCGTTGGCATGGTTGTTTCGATTGATGATGTGAAAGAGCTGCAGAAAGAACTCAAAATGACTACATGATTAACCATGAATTGTCATCCTTTTCTGGAAGCCTTGCACTGCGATGCGGGCGATGGTTAGCGTTGGCCAATGCTGCTCTGATCACTACAAAACACATTAAGTTCGAAAAAGCCTGAAAACGCTATGTGTGAAGAGCTCATGCCTCCCACACACCCAAACAGAGATAGTGAAGGCTACCCACTAGAGGGATTTGATGAAGTTGACAACTGAGAAAGAACCTGGCTGGAACCAGAAAGGAACGAGCGCAGGATTTAAAAAAAGTTATGTATACTGATGGAGACGATACCTGAAGAAACAACCAACACACACATTACCTCTGATGTTCCAGCAACGAAGTCAGCGAAAAACCCTGGTCGAGTTGCTTCTAGTAAAAGACTAGCAGAGCGCAACCGTCTGGCGCGCGAAGCAAAAAAAAAACAAGCTGCCAAAGTGGCAAATGACCCCACTCCAAACCACGCCCCAAACCCCTCCCCCTCTAAAGAATCAAGCAGCAGCAACTCAGGCTACTTTATTCTGGCGGTTAGCGGTTTGATTGTCTCCGCTTTGGGTGTGTATTACCAACGTGAAGCCATTATGAAGACTCTTGGGCGCAACAAAAATCCAATCCCTCCAGCAGCAGAGGAGGTCCAAACTACTCCTCCAGTCACACAGACAGCACCGTAAAGAAAATACGGAATTCGCGAGATGGAATAAAAATTCTATATATACAATTCCAAACCTCACCCAACTTTTCGTAAACGGGGCTGCAATCGGAGGTGTTCTTCTGGTTTTGGTTAATTTCAACATAACCGCCTTAAAAACAATTTAGCAGTTAGCAACAAAAACACAACGAAAACACAGACCCAGTGAGCGATGAGGAATTGATCGAAATTTAAAATCTTATATATACACCACCATGTCTGACAACAAGCTCGTGAAATCAGTTCTCGATGCCGCCACAATCACTGGCCTTGTATTGGATGGGCCGCGAAAAAAACCGTCAAAGAGACATTCACAGCTGACCCCAGCTCGAATGTGATGAACTACGTGAAGTTCACAGCTGTTATGGCTGGGAGTATTGCACTGAAGAAATACCTTGAGGACCAGAAAATCCTTCCCACCTCGATGTAAAAACACGAACATTATATATACACATAACAATGGCCTCAATCGCCATGATGATTGGTGGAGCAATTCTCAATGCAGCCGCTTTCACTGGCGGCAATTATCTAGCAAAATATTTGTCTGGGGATAGCAGCCAAGCCGCACTGGAAGAGAAGACCAGGCACGACAAGGCCCTTGAGGACTATTAGGCGGCTTATGCCAAATATCAGAAAGACCGCACAAAGCTCCTCGACTGGATTGCGATCAATGATCGGATCAAAGATCAAGCAAAACAAAATTTCACTAACACCGATCAAGAGCTGGCGCTCTACAACCAAACCCACCGGGACCAACCCGGAACGCAACTTTCACTTCCCAAAGAGCCCGATTTCTCTGACTTCTATCAGCCCAGTGAACAGCAGAAGCCAGGCGAGCTCCTGTTTATTGGCACGGGCGCACTTGCCCTTGGGTATGCAGCTTTTCGCTTTCTTTAAAACCCAAATATTCACGATGGATGCTAAACTCTCAAAGATTTACTACAGCCCAAAAGGCTATTGGAGAGGCATTGCCGCTGTGAAAAAGCTAGCTGCAGCAGCTAAAGTCTCAGAAAATGTAGCGAAAACGTTGCTCGTCAAACAAGCCCTTTGGCAGATTTACCTCCCAGCGCCACGCCACATCCCTCAACCAAAGTTTGATGTCTTCTTGCCCAATGCGGTGCATCAAGCGGACCTCCTTTTTCTGCCCCACGACAAACTTCCTCGTGGGAGGAAGGTTTACAAATACGCTTTGACGGTTGTCGATGTGGCTAGCCGTTACAAAGCAGCAGAGTCCTGACCTCGAAAAAGTCTGATGAGGTTTCAAAAGCCTTTCAGAGGATCTACAGACGCGGGCCTTTGAAATGGCCAGAATTATTGCAGGTCGACTCTGGGCGTGAAATTATGGGTGCTGTAACTAAAGCTATGGGAGATAGCAAAACAGCTATTCGTCGTGGGGGCGTTGATATCCACAGAGACCAAGCGATAGCTGAAAGATTCAACCGAACCCTGGCTGAACGCCTGTTTGGACACCAGTATGCGGTTGAAATGCGCCTTCCCTCCGGCCAGAGATCGACTGAATGGGTTAAAAGGCTGCCCGACGTTGTATCAGCTTTAAACAATGAAGTGACCAGATTAACGGGCAAGAAGCCTGCGGAAGCAATCAAAGAGAAAGCCGTTTCATCCAAACCCTATACCCCCTATTCGAGACCAGTGGGAATGACCGAAAAAAAGCTCCCTGCACGGGTGAGTGTGAGATATTTGTATCAGCCTGGCGAACTGGAGGGTTGTGGTAGGCGGACGACCGACCCAATCTAGTCTTTGAAGGTCTACAACATTGAAAGGGTTGTTACCAAACCAAACGAGCCAGTCGTGTACTATCTTTATGATGGGCCCAAGCGGGGCTTCGTCCGAGAGGAGCTGATGGTTGTGCCGCCAGACACTCAGTTGCCACCGATATCTTGGTGACCATATGCTAGACGGGCTATTAGCTTCCTCAGCTTGTCTGTCTCGTCCGCTCGAACAAGCCTTACATCGGTACGATTTCTTAGGTTCTCCATCGTCTTGCCGAAGACTGAGTTGTTCATGAGCTTGAAGATGGTCTTTTCAAACTCTGATGTGGCTTGCTTTCTGAGCTCTGTGTTCAGTCTGATATAGGGCTCCATCCAAGCCTTCTGGTCGAAACCCAGCACCTTGTGCACTTTCTTCAGCTTCATCCCGAGCTTGAGATACTGCTGGAGATTTCGGTAGTGAAGGACATAGTTGTGCTTGTCTTTCAAGGTGAGGAATAGCTTTTCAGTCCTGTCCTTCCCTAGATTTAACTTTCTCACAAGAGATCTTTGGTATGGCGACATCCACTCGCTTGGAACTTGTGACTTCTCTGGGGCGAGAGGGTAAGAGTTGTGCTTGTCATGGAGTTCTTGTGGGTACTCCAAGTCCACCTCGAGAATGAAGCCTTGCTTTCTGTTTGGTGTCCACTTCATGCTCTGCTCTTCGGTTGGCATAGTTCGGACCCACCTGAAGTTACCAACAGGAAGCGGCTGACTCATGGCCCAACCGTAGAGATTATTTGCTTCGAGGTAAAGGATGTAGACTGTCTCTTTCTCCGGGTTGTAGTCGCTGAGGTATGGATTGTTCGCCTTACTGCAGCGTTTCATCTCTGTGGAAATGCCGCCTCTCGTTCTCTTTCGACGAAGAGATGCATGTTGCAGTCGGTATTCGTGCATTTCAACAACGCATCCCAACTCAACCCTGGACTGGTGTAGTAGTGTGCCGGGTCTAAACCGTAGTTTTTGAGGCATGTTTTTCTAAAGTTCTCATACACATATGCAAGTAGCAAGACATCTGTTAGAAGGTAAAGATCGTGATATTCTCCGAGATTCTTGCATCCGAAGGCATCCCACACTCGTTGTGCGTGCTCGTAATCTTCATCTTTGATATGCTCCTTTTTGAGCTTGCTGTAGAAGGCCTCTTTCGGGGGTAAAGACTCTTCTTCAACTCGCTCGAACATGTACTCGTAAGGGTAGACGCCCTTCTTAAGAGGAAGGCTTCTTTTTGCTGGCTCCGCTTCGTGTTGTCTTGTCATCATGAAGTCCTCTGGTTTGTTTGATGAGACAAGGCTGTCTACGCTTGCTTGCATAAACTGACAACTGTCTATGAACCTCAGCTTGCCTAGGGAGAAAGAGATGTACTTCTCCATATTCGTAGGGATGCATTTCAAATCAGAAGCGACCTCTGCGATTTGCTGCATCAGGTGGTGAGCGTCGTAGCCTTTCAGGTTATGAAAGACAACTGGGATGATGGTTTTTTGTGGGTTGATTCTGAAAATACTTCTGTTGCAAGAGTTGTGGGCTGCACCGCGGTATTTACCTGAAATATGACAATGATCTCTTACTGCGTCTCTATAATATTCGCGTAATAGAGGCTCGCAGCAGAAGAAACAGTAGTCATCAATCTTATCGTCTGGCAATCTTGGGTGCCACTTGTCGATGATTTTATTGCCATCATCGTCTTGTGTAGTGAGTTTAAGGACTTTGGAGTAACATCTGTTTGTACTCCTATGTATCTGGCCGCGGTATTCCCCTGTGGTTGGGTCAAAGAATTCTATCTCGTCTCTTACATTGTGCCTGATCAAATCCTTGAGGAAAATGCTGCATTTATCGGATGTGTTGAAGTCTTTCCAGTATTCCTTCGTCATTTGTAATGGAGCCTTATGCTTCAGGGATTCCCTAATCTCCTTTTCCACTCTAAGAAGGGTGGTCAAAAACTCTTGCCTGACGCGCCATCCGATCCGACAACGATGACAACGATGAAGCTGAAGCCGCAAGGCTTGTGAACCTCGGTCTTAGTGGTGCTGCTTTGTTCTGGGGATGGCTCACAGGTGTCAATCTTTTGGATAAGGCTCTCACAGTCAGCATATATTATGAAAGGTGCCTTCATTTGGTTTTGGTAGTTCTCAAAGCGAAGAATGTGTTCGCCTTTCTTTGGCATCTTGACTCTGACTGCGCGGCCCGTGGCTCCTTTGCAGTAGATGAGATGGTCTTTGAGAACTCTATCTGACGAAAAGCCTTGCAGACATCTCTCGCAGAAGTGAACCTGGTTGTCTGTGGCGTGTTGTTCACGAAGAAGCCTGCTAAGACTCTTGATGTAGCAGTAGTGGTTACTGTATTCGTCGCTGATGAGCATTACGTTGATTTCCTGGCCTTCCATATCGCTGACATGGTATATCACTGCTCTTCCATTTTGTCAGCCAAAGACATTGATTGCAATGTTGTTCAGCTTCTCGACCTTCGGTATTTCCTGCAAAGGCGTTGGAAAGGTAATGCCTGTGAAGTCCAAGCCATCGTTTGTTGGATATTTACTTGGTCTCTCAGAGTTTTTCGCATCAGTTGGGGGAAAAAGTGCAGCTCTTAAAGCCCACCGCAAACAAGCATGATCTCTGTTTTTGATGTTTATAATGGCTTGTTTGGCTTTGAACTTTGGAGGAAGAGGGATGTAAGAACCGCCTCTTATTGGCACATCTCTCGCAAAGTCGAGAAAAACGTTCAAAATCCTGTCAACAACCCATCCTGAACCTTTATCTACCCAAAGAGAGATTAGCTCTCTATTATTATTAATTGCAGCATTAAGTTTTCCTACGATTAGACCAGGATCAAAGCTGCTAATAAGCATTGGCACGTCCTGTTTAAAGAAGAAGTTAGTATATTCAGCGCCTTTATTTGTATCTTTTCTAAGCCTAACCCGCATAGTGTAGCCAACCCTAACTGGGCCTAAGCGATTAACTTCTAATCTAATTACTCTAAGAATCTCAGGCTCCATCAGCTTGTGAAACAAAGTTAGATCCTTCACGTAGTTGTTATTTGGAACGGTCATCTTAAAACTGCTCAGCCAATTTCTAAAACCGCGATTCTGTTGTATGAGTGAGGTGTTCCATAGTGGTATATACTTAAGGGGTATAGATTTCTTTAATTGGTGATACCCAACTCCATTATAGTGTATTAAATGCATCCGGGGACGCTTAAAACAAGGGTTAAAAGACAATCGCTGATCCAACAATAGTAGTATAGGGGATAACTCCGCTCGGGCTCACCCCAAGGAAGAGTTAACTTCCCCCCACGGAGCCTTCTCCACGGACCGACTGCAAGGAGGTTCGTGGGGAAGGCTCCGTGGGGGAAGTTAACCCTTCCTTGGGGTGAGCCCGTGCGGGTAATCCCCTATACTACTCCGCACACCAGATCTGAAAATCGTGGTACTGGCCTCAAATTATCGCCAAATTGGAAAAACAGTGACATTTCTATGAAAAGTGCACAAAACGCACGTTTATGGCTGTGCGGAGCAGGATTTGGCAAAATCTGACTTTTGAGCACACCAGATCTCAAAATCGTGGTACTGGCCTCAAATCATCACCAAATCGTTAAAACAGTGAGCGACTTCTATGAAAAGTACACAAACTGCACGTTTGGTGTCCTGTTCAGCCATGTTGGCAAAATTTCACTTTTCCGCACACCAGATCTCAAAATCGTCGTACTGGTCTCAAATCATCGCCAAATCGGGAATACAGTGCGATTTCTTTGAAAAGTGCACAAAACGCTCGTTTGCGGACGTGCGGAACACGTTTTGGCAAAATCTCACTTATGGGCACACAAGATTTGAAATTCGTCGTACTGGCCTCAAATCATCGCGAAATAGTGAGAATTCTATGAAAAGTGCACAAAACGCACGTTTGGAGCCGTGCGGAGCACGTTTTCGCAAAATCTCACTTTTCCGCACAGCAGATCCCAAAATCGTGGTACTGGCCTCAAATCATCGCCAAATCGGGAAACAGTGCGATTTCTATGAAAAGTGCACAAAACGCACGTTTGGGGTCGTGCGGAGCAAGTTTTGGCAACATCTAACTTTTCCGCACACGTGATCACACAATCGTTGTACTGGCCTCAAATCATCCCCAAATCGGGGAAATAGTGCGATTTCTATGAAAACTGAACAAAACGCACGTCTAGGGCCGCTCGGAGTAAGTTTAGGCAAAATCATACATTTCCGCACACCAGATCTGAAATTCGTGGTACTGGTCTCAAATCATCGCCAAATTGGAAAAATAGTGAGATTTCTATAAAAAGTACACAAAACGCACGTTTGGGGCCGCGCGGAGCACGGTTTGGCAAAATCTCACTTTTCCGCACACCAGAACAGATCTGAAATTCGTTGTACTGCCTCAAATCATCGCGAAATTGGAAAAATAGTGAGACTTCTATGAATTAAGCAGAAAACGCACGTTTTGGGCCGTGCGGAGCAAGTTTTGGCAAAATCTCGCTTTTGAGCACACCAGATCTCAAAATCGTCGTACTGGCCTCAAATCATCGCCAAATCGGGAAAACAGTGCGATTTCCATAAAAAGTACACACAACGAACCTTTGGGGCCGTGCGGAGCAAATTTAGCACTTTGCAGCGCCTAAGATCTGAAAATGGTTATATCATAAACATGAACTGAGCAAATGCAACTAAGTGAAGCAGTTCAACATGGACGGAGCGGTTATAACGCACACATTTTGGTTTTAGATAAACGTTACTGCTTCTCAAAATTGTAATTGAGTGGGGCAAAAATTGTGATTTTCGACATTTCGGACCGTCAAGCTGTCCTTCTTCAGAGGATTTAATGGAGATCCGGAAAGTTGTTACAATATTTTATGTAGTATACAAAATGTGAAACGGTTAAAAAAATTACAAAAATTTGTGAACCAAGTCGGTCAAAACTGTGGCCAAGTTGTGAACAAATTTTAACCAAATCGTACAAAATTTGTGCCCCAGTCAGACAAATTTTGTGACCGAGGGCCTGGTCGAACTACAGTCAAAAGCAAAAATTAGCCCGTGCAAAAATCGAGGAAAACAAAAGAAACCGCTCCGGTGGGACACGCTTTTTGTGGAATGTTTTTGTTTTTATGTCATTTTGCACGGGCTAATTTTTGTTTTTGACTGTAGTGCGACCAGGCCCTTAGGCCCAAATCGCACTTGCGGACAACTTTTGAATTGTCCGCGACAATTTGGACAGAAATTGGTATACAAAATTGTCCGAGACAACTTGTCAATTTCGGAGCTAAAATTTGCAAGACAATACGAAAATTGCACATTACGGTATGGAAACAATTTTAAAGGTGTGGAGTACTTCGACTTTCAATCTGAGCATCAAGCCTTTTCAAAGAGCACGTGGCTTTAAATCTCATTAGTATGTATTTTATGCAGTATGAAACTGGCTTGTCATTGAACACCGCTAAACATGATTCGATTAAAAAATAACGCAAAGTTTTTTTTTATTTCTAAGCCTTTTCAAGGGTTTTTTTACTTTTAGTGATTAAATTGTTTTTGCACATTGCGATTTGCCGTGATAAATTTGAATAAAAAGAAACGTGCTGCATATTGATTTGTTTTTCTCAAGGAAGAGCAAAATGGTTAATCAAGAAGGCATTGTTATCTGGATTCGCGGGTGCGTTGGAATGTATCGGACAAGCATGTTGTCCTGCCAGGAGGCAGGACTTCGGCTCCTTTGAAAATTCGGCTGTTTTGTCGAAACTTTTCGACTTGGCAAAAGTAGGTCGCACTTGTCTTTGCGGTGATTTTCCGTTATAATGACGAACGAATTGCACGTGCAACGTGGACCAATCAGCGGGCGGCGGTGTTTTTAAAGTTTTATTTGTCTGCCCAGTTCGTTTCTCTGAAAAGTGTAGGTCGCACTTGTCTTTGCCAAGTCAGACACTTAAATAAATTGAAATTCGATAAAAATGTACAAAATTGTCCGAAGTGCGATTTGGGCCTTAATCAAAATTTTGCCCTTGTGGGACGAAAATTGTGGCCAATTAGACCTTTTATTTATAAGCAAGATGTCTCAAGTTGGATTTTGTCTCACATTTAGTACGCGTGCCAAAAAATAATAAGATCAGGAAAACAAAAGCCGTTAGAACGCAGTCACCATACCCGCGAAACAATGTGTTTACACTAAAAAGTGTTAGATGACAGAAATTCCGTTGTTTTAATTATAATTAGTGCTTCACAATAGAGTGGCTTTATTTAAACCGTGAAATAAAATATAATAGTCAGTGTAAACAAAGTCAAATAAAAAGAATGAATACAATGGAATGAGGGTATACTCAGTAATGTGAATTATACAATAATCTCTGCGTGTATAATATATTTCTGGTGGTGCAAAACAAAAACAATGATAACAATCATGAGTATTACTTTTTTATTCAAATGCTAAGTAATTTGCGCATCCTTCTATTGCTCAAAGAAGCGCAGCAATGAACTACGATGGGTAGGAATGCACGTCGGTTTCTCCATGTTCCAGATAAACGATATGTTTTAAAAAAACCGATAGCGTGCTCGACCTTTACCCGACAACGGCGCTGCTCTTCGTTGATTTTCTGTAGCCTTGGATTTCCTCTTACTTGGTTTCTTAGTTTTGGCCTTACGAGAATAGGATGCGGTGGATAGCCCAAATCAGCCAAAATGTGGCAACCATCTGGTAGCTCTAGGTTACAACGAGGACCAATAGTTGGCATCATGTTGAACCCATTTATATCATTTAAGGTGACTCGACCCAGTTTTCTTGGGGGGGTACCATCCTACTTTGAAGCTCTCTGGTATCCCCACCTTTACTTTCATCGTAAGTCTAACACATAGAATGAATAACATATAGATCAATCTACAATATAAAGTAAAATATTTGGCGATCGGAGTAAATGTCACGTGGTTATAATGCCACGCCCCTTTGAGGTCTGAGTCGAAAATCTGCTGTTACCGGCATTTTTTCGTGGAAATCTCTCGGCTACACATAGTGCGCATTAGTGCCTTGCGCTGAGCAGAATTTCACCAACATCGCAAAGACCCAATTCGAGAAATTCAGTGGTTTCCAAATTTAGGTCATAATTTAAGCGAAAATGATAAGCAAACTTTACACGATTATACCTAATAAACTATGAGACTTATCCCTTTATTTTGGGGATCGTTATAACAGATGAGTACTTGCAAGTCAGCAAAAAGCTTTAGGGCCTTGTAAATGCGCGCGATTTCGAGCAAAGGAAACATATAGAAATTATAGTTTTAGCTATTTGTTGACGTTTGTCAGCGTTTAAGAGTCCTTCTAACGAAAAAAGCATTTTCTTAAAAATTCGTAGTTTTTTTTTCCTTCAAATTTTTCAGGGCCACAATTGATTAACTAACTGCCTGGATTCTGAATTTCATGGTCATTGAAAAACTGTGACATTATCTTCTATAAGCCCAAACTTGAGTAAACATTGAAGATTTTTAGCGTTTTGGCTGAGTTTGTGCTCTGGGAGTTGTCTATTGTTTCTAGTCTGTCATTATACAGCATTCTTGTTCAGCACGCGTGCAATGACCACGCTTGGCTGACTTCCGAATGCTCACCAAGATATGGTAATTTTGGTACGGCCTGAGACAGGCGATCGCGTGATACAAAGAGGTTTAACTCGTGATTTTTAATCAATTCTCGGCATGATGTACACTCCTGGCTGCAGACGTTACGTGACGGGAATCCCTTCTATTTTTTCATACTAATTACCATATCTCAGTGAGCATTCGGAAGTCAGCCAAGCGTGGTCATTGCACGCGTGCTGAACAAGAATGCTGTATAATGACAGACTAGAAACAATAAACAACTCCCAGAGCACAAACTCAACCAAAACGCTAAAAATCTTCAATGTTTACCCAAGTTTGGGCTTATAGAAGATAATGTCACAGTTTTTCAATGACCATGAAATTCGGAATCCGGGCAGTTAGTTAATCAATTGTGGCCCTGAAAAATTTGAAGGAAAAAAAAACTACGAATTTTTAAGAAAATGCTTTTTTCGTGAGAAGGACTCTTAAATGCTGACAAACGTCAACAAATAGCTAAAACTATAATTTCTATATGTTTCCTTTGCTCGAAATCGCGCGCATTTACAAGGCCCTAAAGCTTTTTGCTGACTTGCAAGGACTCATCTGTTATAACGATCCCCAAAATAAAGGGATAAGTCTCATAGTTTATTAGATATAATCGTGTAAAGTTTGCTTATCATTTTCGCTTAAATTATGACCTAAATTTGGAAACCACTGAATTTCTCGAATTGGGTCTTTGCGATGTTGGTGAAATTCTGCTCAGCGCAAGGCACTAATGCGCAATATGTGTAGCCGAGAGATTTCCACGAAAAAATGCCGGTAACAGCAGATTTTCGACTCAGACCTCAAAGGGGCGTGGCATTATAACCACGTGACATTTACTCCGATCGCCAAATATTTTATATTATATTGTAGATTGATCTATATGTTATCCATTCTATGCGTTAGACTTACGTTAAAAGTAAAGGTGGGGATACCAGAGAGCTTCAAAGTAGGATGATACTCCCCCCAAAAAACTGGGTCGAGTCACCTTAAGTGTCCCGGAAATCTAGAAAGAAATAAGACGGAAGGTGGTTTAGTTGTAAACAAATAATGCCTGCATGGATTCAACGTTCCAATATGTAATACTCGATAAATTTTAAATCATGATTTTATGGAATCTGAGACGGAAAGTTGGCAAAAAATTGATAGATCCCCATGACATAGGTATATGTGTAGGTCATGAAAGGAAGAAACTCCCCGCTATATGGGAGCCAGATATCAGTTGACTTACGCAGATGAACAATGAGCTATCATCCCATCGGGCGTCACTATAATGTGGCTTGACAGGAAATGTTTTTTTTGTCACCTCGATAAAAATCTGCTTGCCTACGAGAAGGCCGCCATATTGTATGGGTCGTAGCGTCAACGACTCCCACACAGGACGGAAACTTTCTCCAGTGTCCACACCAACCTTCCCATTCTGCCAATGTAGGCCATCGCACTTCGTTTGAGAAATTCTCAAGAAGAAGAGGAACTATCGCTTTTATTGTTTTGCTTGCATAGGAAACGTCTATGCTGAACATGCTAGCAAGAGTTTGCAGCCTCGGGTATCGCCTTAGCCATATAAACACCAGTAACAGCAAATTTCTTATGTTCAACCTTTGCACCCTTATTCTACGGCGAGCTCTGTTGCGGCGGTTCGTCTGGCCTTGTTGAATAATTCGCTGCTTCATTGCTACCACAATCTCTTGAAATGTATCTAGTGTTTCACCAGTGAGGTACCAAAATTTTATTGGAAACCGAGCAATATATTTGTAGTAGTCTCGACCGCAGTTTAGTTCTGAAATGCCAATAAGATCAAGTCGTTCTAGGACACAAGAGAGTGCGCTGTTGTCCAAAATACGTAGTGTGCACATCAAAGCGAAGATACTTTGGGTGAAGATATTCCAAGGGTAAATTGGGAAGTCGTTGTTTGCGGAAGCAATCTTTAAAAAGTTGAGAATGATATAGAAAGCGTGGACGAAAAATGCCGGAAATATTGGAGGTCCCATCTTTTCAGTATTCTTTGTTTGCACGTTGTGTCATGGCCATATACGTTGGTGCCTTATAACAAAGCAAACATAGAAAGCGTTGGTATCCAACAGCCATGTGTCAGCCTACCAATTTCAACTTTGACAAAAACCATAAAACTGATCATGATAGTGCATGCATGACAAAAATGTATTTCTCGACATGATGTTTTTTATTGTTTTAGAAAATATATAGCTTCACCCGCGTGCCTCTCGGTTTATGTGTTAAATTACTGTTTGTTCAAATTGTTTTTTTTTTGTAAAGCGTTGGTGTGACAAATAGCAAGTGGGTGAGGCCGATGACTGTCACTGCCTTTCGAGCGGCACGTGTGGAAATTGCAAGGCATTTGTCTTGAGTGTGAAAAACAGGCGCAAAAGTATTTTCACATCTTTTCTGTATAAATAAAACCTGAAAAAAGTTGAAGTTGTCTTTTGTAAGGAATTAAGAACAGTCGATATAATGGCAGAGAACAGGAACATATTCCTTGAAGCAGCATTTGCGGGTAGGCCAGTCCACAACCCTGATGAGGACGAAATTGAAAAAGCAGAAAGGATGTTCTTCACTAAGAAGAAAGAAAAGCCAGCAACCTCCAGTTCAAAGACGAAGAAAAACGTTGAACTTGAACTCCAAGTGGTCAGAGAGGCTATGGGCAACGTTGGTCGTCTGCCGAATCGAGTACTTCGATATGTCGAAATGATGGCGAACAAGCTAGGACCGGTTGAAAAAGCATATTATGTGACGATTGGTACCGATGAAGGACCAACACGAGAGGCGGCAAGGAGGCGAATAAGTCGCAAAATAAAACAAGCGTAAGTACTGTCAGTGTTTCATTTATCATTTAATAGAATATATGATATCATTCTAAGCATTGACATGACATTGTTTTATCAACTGTTTTTATATTATCTCAGTTGTGAAGACGACTGTCAGTGCAATAGGCCCTTCCCATACACAGTTTGTCCTATCTCGTTTGTAGCTTTCGTCGCGACGTTATCATAGCTTCTCTACCAAAATTTAACCGTTCTTTTACTGAATTTGTTCTTGTTTCGCGAAAGTTCAACGAGCAGCACCAAAACTGGTGAAAAGTCACGAGCCAAGCGGGCTGATGCGCAGGTTGATGAAGTGTACCGCAGTAGCGCCAGCAGTGAAGAAGAGAACATCGAGAATAACACATTTGATAATGAAATTGGTTATCTCGGCGATGGTCCAGATTTTGGAAGAGATGGGCTATACATGGTAGGAGAGGCTGAGAAAGCTGACTCCTCTAAAGCAGCTAAGCGGTTAGAGCCGGCAACCACAAAGAGAGAACGCTCTTTTCTCGATGACGACGAGGACGAGGACGACAAGAAAGGTAGTGATCAGGTGGTGTCTCGGGGTAGAAATACTGATAAAGTTTCTCGTGTAACATTTTTGGAGAAAAAAAGGAGTGATGTTTTTTTTAATTGAGACACTAGCACATACACATCAGTATAACCAATTTTTTATTTTAATTTTTATTGTCATGAAATATATGAACTACTCTGATTTATTAGCTTCTTTTTCATTTCTCATGGCAGTGAAAAAAGAAAAGAAGAAAAAGAAGACTAAAAACGACAAAATTGATGAACTCTTGGCGATGATGCCGACGATGACGGAGGCAGTAAATATGGCAGCCAAAGCTCACGAAAAAGCTGTTAAAAAGTGGCAAAATATCTCGTCTTCTGATTCAAATTAGTAATATGAAAATACATTTTCATTATCAAAAATATCCCAGTAAATTCGTGTAAATACCGTAGTTTTTGTAAATCTTTTTTCCATATTTTTCATGTTTGTAATTGGCTGTGCACACTTAGCATTAACTTATAAACGGAAAATTGCTATTAGAACATAAGTATTTTCAAGAAGTTTATTAATAGCTAAAACAAAATATATACTTATGATATTAACAGTGTCTATTGTCTTTTGTTGAATGAGCCTGCACTGCGAGCTTAAATCATTTCTGATTAAACCATCTGGTCTATCATCGGCATAATCTACTTCAGTTGGCTATGTAGTGAAATTCCAAATAAGTAACGAAGGTAAAAAGGGAAAATATATTGCGCGTTGAGGCCAATTGCCTGTTTTCTATTTTCTCAGCGATCGCTGAATGCTAATTGGCGAAACTCGCAACGATCAAATGGAAATAGGCCCTTTAAGCCTGGTTTCCATATAATCGCTACGATCGACGATCGCTGCAATTCTTGCGACCCTTGCGATCATATGGAAACCAAAACGTTGCGATCGCAGAGATAGAAAAATTTCTATCTCTGCGATCGCAATCGCAAGGATCGCAACGTTTTGGTTTCCATATGATCGCAAGGGTCGCAAGAATCGCAGCGATCGTCGATCGTTCTGATTATATGGAAACCAGACTTTAGGAGCAGCAGAAACAACAGATCATAAT